>JBBIGA010015599.1:0-14865 GCA_037576975.1 Alestes dentex | reverse complement strand
TTGTTCGTTTGGGGAGCACGGGTCTGGAGTGTCCCGTCCTGTGTGTGTTGTTTTTGAGCCGGGGTCTTTGTGTTTTCTGTGTTTCATGTTCTCTGTTTTGCTCGGTTTATTAAAACCCATCATCTAAACTGTTGAGTGCGTCCTCCCCTTTCCTCCCCCTCTCTCTCGCCTTTGACATGCATGAATTAATTGTGGGAGACAGCAGTTCATTGTACACTGTCCAGCACATGTACGGGTCTAATAATAATAATAAATCAATAATGATAATAATAATTATTATTATTATAATAATAATAAAGCTTTACCTTTCTATTTTAAGGGTAATGTATTAAGCTGAGTTTAAAATGAAATTAAAGTGTTTCACATTCAGTCATTGTTTCTTAGAACTGAACTAATAATTGCTGGTGAAAACTCCAGAAAATTCGTGGAAACGTAGATATGCTCCACATTTTTTTTTTCGTGGCAATATATAATTCTTTAGTGCTAAATTATAATATCGGTATTTACATTCTAGCACTGCAGGAGTTCAGTGTAAAATGTACAGTACGAATACAGGTTTACCTTTACATTTGCGTTAGGGATAATGTATTAAATTAAGTTTAAAATGAAATTAAAGTATTTTGGGACCATATCTGGGGGCATATTTATGGTTTACACTATAAAAATAGGCAGTTTAAGACATTTTTTTTTACCAAAACACAACACAGTTTTTCACCATAGGTGGGTGTTCTTGGCACATAACCCCCGTGAGAAGCAGGGGGTTACTGTATATGTACACTAGCAGTGGAATTTACTGCGATGCAAGGGGGTGCCACCTAAAATCTTGCCTAGGGCTCCAAATTTGTTAGGGCCGGGCCTGTATATAAATTATTATTTGCTATAATACTATACAGCATAGTATATTTTACTATATTACTATACAGAGTATTATTTTACTATACTTCACTATACAGCAACTTCAGTGGCTATTCCATCATATGAACAGTAATGAGCATGTGACACTTTACTTAAAATAGAAGTGACAGAGCTGAATTAATCTTGAGGATATACTTGATGTCGTGCAATTCATGTGTCTGCACTAATGAGCTTTAGGCTTCTTGATCACTTGATTTGCTTGCTTATTCTAATTGCTAACCTTGGCTTTGCTCCTAACATACTAATGAGCCTGGATTGCTATGGCTTAGCAAAAGGCAAACCTAAAGAGTATACTTCACTCAAAAATTAAATTTTCTGGTCAACAAAGTTCTGGAGGCTATATGGGACATCTGATCATTACACAAACAGGAACTTTAATTATCAGTCAAATACTTTAATATGGAGTTGGAGGACCTTTGCAGCAATAACAGCATCCACTCTTCTTGGCAGGCTCTCCACAAGATTTTGGAGTGTTTCTGTGGAAATTCGTGCCCATTCATTCTGTTGAGCATTTATGAGGTCAGGCACTTGCAGTCTCCATTCCAGTTTATATTTATATTTATATTAAACTCTAAATTCACACTAGCATTTATGTAAAGTACAGAGTACCGTGGACACCATAATTTAATAAATACTGAGCCATTCTAATTCAGATTTCATATGACAAATTCAGTGGGTAACTGTAGATAGAATCACATGATATGTTTTAGATGTGTTTCTCCACTTTCAGCCACTTTAGCATTTTTGTGTTTAGGGGGTTTTCATTAAACATTTGTCTTCCACATGAATAACGAGCACTTCAGATAAAAAACTTATCTTATAATTGTATATTAGGATTGCAATCAGCGCAAAGGCATAGCCATGGGTAGGCCTGGGTCTATCCAGATGGATCACAGACTTACTCACTCAAGCAGGGAAATAATATTTATAAAACTGCATATTTTAAGGCAATGGAATTTGATTTGTTTGCTGTGAGTTCCATTGTTGTGTCATTAAACCCTCCACCGAGATCAACCTAAGTTTCTCTGCCCTCCAATCACTGCTCAGCAACATTTTCCTGCCTCAATGGCTGCAGTTGAATGACAGATGTGGAGGACCTGTAAAAGTGAAATCCTGACAGAGCAGAGAATGTCATTTTCTACCCAGCTAAAGCCAAAAACAAATGTAAAAATGTTGTCAGTGCTTCGGGAATGCTATTTTACAACAAAATGGACAATGTCAAAGTGTCAAAGCAGACATCTCCTTCACCGCATTGGATTGGCACAACATCAGTGGTCCATAAATATTTCCCATGCCCTTTGTGGCAGTATATACCTAGGATGCCTAGGATTATTAATTTAGGATTTTAGATTTGTCTTTTTGTTGTTCCTTGTGTCTGGACATTTGAACTGGCCAATATGCACTTATGGTTTCACTGGGTAAGACCCGGCCCATTCATTTATGTCCTTTATAGTGGACATTTTGTGCAGCTGTATCTTCCTTAAGTATTTGGAGTTACCCCATCAAGCCCTATAGTATTCTGTTGAGGACATCCTGGGCTTTCCAGTAATGTGTCATGTGATGGGTTTGCATGCTGGGAACAAGGACTGCAATGGCAAGACATACATGAGGTGCACCAAATGCAAGATGTTCCTCTGCATAACCAAAAAGAAAACATGCTTCCAGGATTATCCAGATCAAGAAGAAATGCAGGACTACTTATGTTCTATGACTTATAATTCACTGTTGAACTAACTACATGTTCAACAAGCAACAAAGGAGTGATACAGAATTTTATTGTCCTGATCAAATTGAACGTGTTCTTGGGTTAATATCACTCTAAAGATATAATCTGCTCATTCTTTTCTTTTTCTAACTTCACTTCTAGTTTCACACGGAAATTGTCCTGTTGTCCTCTACAGTGGACATGCTGAGAAATTAAAATAAAAAATATATTAAAAGAAATTTAAATTGTAAGGTGTTTTTTTTAGGCCCAAATATAAAGGAAATCTGTCACGGAGTGAACCAGAAGTTGGATGAGAGTTCGCCCAATGTAGCGTGACGGAAGAGCCCAGTCGCGGATAACACGAGAGAGCTGGTTAATCATGCAGTTAGTCTGAGAACGCTCCCAGAGGAGTAAAGATTCCCACCAAAGGAACCTGCGTTCTCACACACACACAGAAAAGAGGTAGAGTTTTGGTTGGACTCGGGCGAGTCATGAGTACTCACGGAACCGCTGAACGGAGGCGACACGTCGATAGGTTGGGGAACCAAATGTCTGTGTGAAAAGGAACTCCGACTTCCTGCTTATATACGTGAGTCATTTCCGAGGCCGATTGACGTCACGTGCTCTAGTGTGTGTGAGACAAAATCACACAAAAAAATAAACTGTAAGACACTTTTTTCTTTGGTTTTCAGGAGGTTAAAAAAATTAATCCTATGTGCAATAAATAAACTAGGCTTAAACTATGTTTTGGAACAAAAAATAAACTTTTTTAGACTGTGTTTAAATGTTTTGTCATGCCTATTTGCTGAAGGCTCCTCTGGCAGGAATAACTGCCGTGCTTTACGTTCTATGAGAATAGAAAGGTTGGAGAACAATTTTTGAGGGATCTTGGACCCCTCGTCAATTCAGAACATAGTGCAGGTTTACAACTGGGTTATAGTGGTGTTTCAGTGGTGACAATCATGCACATTATCTTGCAAATAATTTTAAAATGTGAAAACTTGGCATTTCTGAAACTGTGATCTTTGGGTCTCTTTCTCATTATCCTCCTCACTGATGTGGGAGCAGTTTGCTTGTGTTTCCTCTTTACGGCAAAGTTTTTGTTCTATGTTTCTTAAACTTGCCCTGTTTAATGGAAATTTTAACTGACTTCTGTTTTTAAAACTATTTCCTAATCTGTGTAGGTCCACAGCCTTCTGTCAGTTCTTTAGTTTTAATTCAATTCAATGCAATACAATATTATTTACATAGCGCTTTTTAGAACCAAGTTGTCACAAAGCAGCTTTACAGAGTCCAGGTCCGAGCCCCTAGTGAGCAAGCCAAAGGCAACAGAGGCAAGGAAAACTCCCTAAGCTAGAGGCAAAAAACCCTGGGAGGAACCAAGACTCAAAAGGGGAACCCATCCTCTTCTGGTCAAACTGAAGGGAAAGGAACAGAGAGTCTCTGTTGAGATTACTGACAAAAAAAGGCCTTCATGATTGTACATATCGAGCTGGTAAAAAGTAGCTGAGGGTCTCTGGTCCATAGTAACAGGAACAGGAACAACAATCGCCACTGGAGCTTTAAACAGCAGTTGCCCTTGGACAGAGGAAGAGCACACGAGGAATCTTGGCATGGGACACCAGTGATTGCAGACCCGACAAACGTGCAGCCAGTCCCCTTGGAAAAAGAACAGAGAACAGAGTTAGTTCACCTTAAATTTACATGGTAGGATTTATAACTGTAAGGAGTGCAACTTGAGACTTGACTCTCATGACTCTCTACAGCAGCCTGGCTAGAAAGGGAAGAGACAAGAGGTACGATAGACATGAAAGCACCCTGAGACTCAAACTTCCACTCCACCGTCAGCAAACGTGAGTGAACTAGAGAAGTGACAGCTCCAGGATCCCAGCTTACTTCTCTGTGCCCACCACTTCCCAGCTCTACACCCTTCATTTAACAGGAAAAAACTAATTACAAATAGCCTGACTAAACAAGTAGGTTTTCAGCCTGGACTTAAAAACTTTATATATCAATAGTAAAATTTTATAGTCAATACGAAATTTGATCGAAAGCCAATGATGTGAAGCTGATGTGGTCGAATTTCCTAGTTCTAGTGAGGATTCTAGCTGGCGCATTGGACTAGTTCAAGCTTATTTAGGTACTTGTTGGAACAACCTGACAGAAGGCTAATTTTTCTGCATCAAAGTTTCCCAGATAGGGATTAAGCCTAGTTTTGCACTAAACAGTATCATGAATGGAGATTTTCCATTGAAAAATAAATATATTAAAGGACTAGTCTTAATCCCTGTTTGGGAAACTGGGCCAAAGAGGGATAGTGCAATTCTTAACAGCAATATTTCACAGATGAAGGAAAGCTATTTTGGTTACAGTACTTGTGCGTCAAATGAAAGATTGAAATCCATAGTGACAGAGATATTTTACATTAGGCCTTGTAGAAGCAGAGGAACCCACAAGATCAAGTGTTAGACCTGACAGTTTGTTTCTAGCAGCTTTTGGACCTAGAAGAAGGACCTCTGTTTTATCTGCAGAGAGCAAGAGAAAGTTTTGTGACATCCAGTCTGTTATATCTTTAATGGAGTCCTCAGTCTTATTTAATCCATCTTTATCATCTGGGTTGAGAGAGATAAAGCTGTGTATCATCTGCGTAGCTGTGGAAGCTAATCCCATGTTTCCAGATAACCCCGCTAATGGCAGCATGTACAAAGCACATAGAAGAAGTCCTAAAGCAGAACCTTGCAGGACACTGTATTTTACTTTAGTGGGTGCTGAGGATTCTCTATGAACTCTTACGAACTGCTAGCCATCAGTTAGGTAAGATCTAAAACAGGATTAGCCTGTTCCAGTAACTCCGACCAGGTTTTCTAGACAGATCCTTTGTCAGCAGACAGTAATGTAACCTCATATTTATAACACCAGGAAACAGGAAACTATCATAGGCAATGTGTCAGGTTTGGGGTCAGAGACAGTGTGTGGCCGTTAGAGGCCAACCTTGTTTAAGTTAGGTGTTTGGTGTTTTAGTTTGGGGTCTTTTATTATGTTATTGGTTTCACCTGTGTAGTGTGAATGGTTCTGTTTTGTAATTGGTTTTTGGGATTTGGGTTTTTGTATTTAAGTTTGTTGTGGACCGACCTGGAGTGTCGGCCCACCGTCGCCCTGGCTCACGTGAGAGTGCGTTCCTTCCGTCTCCTTTAGGTATTATAGAAAACCTGTATCTTGTTTCAGGTCCTCAAACCTGTTTTTTTGTTTATCAATTTAATAAAAAGAAACACACACACCTGCCATCATTGAGGAGAGAGAGGGTGCCGTGGCACAATGATGTAAATCTTGGAGAATAGAAACAATCAAAAGAAATGTTTGTTTTCTTCAAAAATTTTGTTGGCCTTATTGATAAAAAAATATATACAGGAGGCACCAAGAATTTTGCCCAATTCTTTTGGAAAAAAATGCACTTTTCTTAAAATGTAACACCACTCCTAGAGTTGTACATAACAATGTTGTAACATAATTAAAAGTGCATTGCTGATGCAGTACATTTAACACTGCCATTTATTGAATACTTTAATACAGGGGTCTCAATCTTGGATGGCTAGTGTCCAGCACAACTACTAAACCTGGTTACTGACCGCCCATGTGAAACAAATAAGTAAGGAAATCACCAACAGAGTTTGAAATTTAGAACTTTGAAAACAAGAGTGTGCTGGATTTAGACCCCAGCAACTTGGCATGCATCTGTCGTAAATCACTCCACTGTCAAATCACTCCACTCTGCTGACATCAGTGCCTTGCAGGACTCATCTGATGTGTTTACCTAGGGCCCCATTGCCAGATATTTTTAGTCTAGTTTTAACTGATTTGAGTCTTGGGTCAGTGTAGTTCACCTTTTGCAAAAAGTCCTTCAGGGATCTTTGGAGACTGATCAGTGTCAGGCAGACATTTGCTTAGTTTTCCTGTGTATAGCATGCTTGTAGAATAACATAAGATTTAAATAGATTTACATGGCCAAACATATGTGGAGCCTGTTAAACATCTTAAACCATGGACATTTTTAGGAAGTTTGTCCCTCCTTTACTGTTATGACACTCTTCTGGGAAAGCTTACCACTACATTTTGGAACAGGGCATGGGAATTTGCTTCTATTCAGCCATGAGAGCATTCATGAGAGCAGGCACTGATGTTGGGTGATAAGGCCCGGCTCACAGCTCAAGACATTTATTTAATTACTGTTTGTTTTAATTACTGTTTGATGACACATTCCCCAGCTGCTGCCACAAAACTGGAAGCACAATATTTTGAATGTGATTGTATGCATTCGCATTTAGATTTCCCTTCACCGGAACAAAGGGGCTCAGTCCATGAAAAGCAGCCCCAGATCATTATTCTTCTGGGGCCAAAGTTTTCTGCCATCACTATGCATTCCAATAGGTGACTGACAGCATGTGTTCAGCAAAATCCAGATTCATCTCTTAGACTGCCACATGTGATCATTTCTTTTTCTGATAAACTGGTCCTGTTCTGACATCACTTCCAGAGGTAGTCTGGACAGAATATTGTCTTTCAGTTGTCTAGCTCTGAGTGGCCTACTTCTTTAGAACTGATGTGTTGCAGCTAAATAAATAAATAGCAGCACTTACTGTTGACTGGAGGAATGCTTACAGGATAGTTCTGACAAACTGACTTGTTGGAATTTCATCTGAAATTGACTGAGCTCTTAAGTATGACCCATTCTATTGCCACTGTATGTCTACGGAGCTTACATGGTTATGTGCTTAATTTTATGCCTTAGCAATGGGTGTGGCTGAAAGGCCAACTCTATAAGGTCTATTAGATTAGGAAAGAGTGTCCACATACTTTTATCCATGTAGTTCATGTTGTTAATGCAAGCCTGACATTTAAACCAGAAATAACTATTTAGCACGTAATACGTTTTGGTGCAGAATTTTTAAAGCTATTAATAAACATAATCAAAACAAAGAGTACTTTGACCATGAAGGTGGCATGTGCTAGATCATTTAGACCTTGGCCGCGTCGTCTTAACACATTGTAGTAAATCACTCCTCCACCAGTGATGACACTTTCTTTTCTTCTGTTTGATGTGTTTACCAAGGTTAATGCTGACTGTTTAATATGGATGTGCATGAGAGTTAATGCACCCGCCAGTAATGGAGTGATTTTCTGCATGGCTATGAGAGTCAGCTAACAGAGTACTTGGGCCCCTTGTGTGTTGGGACTTGCAGGTTAAACACACTCATTTATTCATGTGCCATCTCCATTTCCTTTCCGCTCTGCCAGATCGCAGCGGCACACAATTAGGTATGCCGATGTAAGGAGCTCACCAAATTAATTTTCAAAATAAACAACAGCATCCCGCCACACCCCCACCTGCCAAGAGGTAAGCATACTAATGGCTGTGGCTGTGGCTGCGCCTGCGTGTGAGATGATTCACATCCAGTGCACTAATTCTGTGTTGTGTGGGCCCCTGGGCAAAACACCACCACCACCACCACAACCACCACAATTCAAGAGCCCTTGGCAGCCAAACGCCCTCCCTCCATGTTTCCATCAGAGGCCCTATAGGGTCAGGGGCCCTTGTAGGCAGAGTCCGTAACCCGTCCCTGTGTGAGAGTGCAATGTTTTGTCAAGTGAGATCAAGTGAAGTTAGTTTCAGCACGCTAATACGCACAAGTCAAAGAGATGTTTGTCATTTCAAATTTCTACAAAGAACACAGTGGAATGAAACAACTTTCCTCCAGGATCATGGTGCAAGAAAAGTCTACATACATTGCAAAAAGAAAGTGTTTTTCAGCCGAATCTGTTACACTTCTTTGGAGGTCTACCTGGGTATAGAACTGAAGCCCATACTGAAGCTGGAATTCAATCCCCGGCAAGCAGGGCAAGCAGCAACAGGATTGTTAGACTACTGCATTTACTCGCCACACTACTGAGGCCTCAGATGGCCTCTAATAAGAAAAAAAGAACAGAATTAAGAAACTGAAACTGGAGGGGTATTCCATGAAAGTAGTTAAAGAAAGCCACTTACCTGAAAAAGTGAGACTTAAACTAACACCATCTCCCAATTAAGCCTCAAGCCACTCCACTAACGCAGTTCAGGTTTTTCCAATCAAGGCTAATTCAAGACAGACTTGCATAATCTTACTTAGCGCGTGTAACCGAGATATTTAAGAAGCCCAAATGAATGGATGGCCGAGAAGTAGATGAAATGGCGTGGAACGAAGCCAAAAGGAGAGAAGGGTTTTTCTCAGCAGCAGGACAAAAGCTGCTCGTTGAGCTTTACGAAGAATATAAAGAGATTATAGCAAAGAAAGGCAGTACTGCAGCCATCAATAAAGCCAGAGTGGTGGCTTGGCAGAAGATTACAGAAAGGATAAATGCGTAAGTCTTGTAGCTTCTCTCTATTGGCTCCAATATGTTAATTTTAATTTATAGTGTAACTCATTATTCTCCATAGAGTAATTTTAAATTGCATTTTGTTTTTCCATGTTATTAATACATTTAAATAGATCTGTGACTTAGCAGTGGTCTAGAAAATACAACTTAAGTGTAACCCCTATGACTGCAAAGACTAAGTTATTAAATACAGCTCTACTGACTTAGCCATGTGACCCACTGACCCTCTTGCCTATTCATTTACTTGAATATCCATCCTTCACTATAACATCTCAACAGAAGCAATCTCAGTGGAGAGAGAAGAACCTGGCAACAAGTGAAAACGAAATATAAAAACATCTTCCACAGTGGTAGGTGTCTAATGAAAAAATGTCTGTCAAATGTCACCAGCAGAGGACCTTGCACTGAGCACCAATAAAGGACGGCCTCAGGTGGAAGGTATAGAAGGGGGATATCAATAGAGATCATCCCCCCCAGGTGCCTGGGAAAATATGTAGAAGGTATTGTCCTTTTCCTCTAGGTGTCCATTCCTTAATCATGATATCTGATAACTTGGTATGCCTGTCTCTACAGTGAGAGGAGATGTAATACATCTGGCTGATCCCACAGCCACATCAGTCCATGAGACTCTTGACCCATGTGTAAGTGTGTAATGTTTTTTGTTTTAAATAAAGGATAGTATCATGCGATTTTCTGTTCCTCATTTGCTATTCCTCATTTTGCAGTTTGATGACCCCAGTACATCTACGGCTGTTGACGAGGTACGACCACATATGAAATGCTTTGGATGTGTTTGCAGTCTGAAGAATTCATTAACAATACTTTACTGCAGAATTTAACCACACCACAGTCCCCTTCAGCAAGGAGTGAAGTGAATAACTACTAATTATTACCAACAACATGGCTTCTTTGTGACCAATTATCCCTTGTCACAGGATATATACGTTCAATTTATAAGAGAAACCTGCTCCTGTCTGTGGAAAGGGAGAAACTGGACATCAAATACAAAAGGCCTCTCATAAAGAAAACCTAATTGGAAATCAGGAACCTAGAGAAGGAGGTAAGTACACACTTGAAGCACAAAGTGCTATGGTTTGAATGGAATTTAGCTTCCTGTTCTCTCTCCACAGCTTCAGACAATGCCTGACTAGTACACTTTTGAATAAAGAAAATTCTCAATTTTCAGCATATGTTTTTTTTATTAATTCAGAATGGTGGAGGTATGACCATCACCAGTGACTCTGGTGAAATAGGAGTCCCTATAAAGGTTCCTCACACCTCCTTCCATCTGTTCCCTCCTCAGGAACAGGAATGTCCTCCCACTGCTCCTCCACCACTGGTGTGGGCAGTCTCTCCCGGCACATGTGTGCAATGTTGTGTAGGACTGCACAGGCAACCACAATATTGCATGCATGGTCTGGTCGTACTGAGGCCATTCAGGCACATAAATCTACAGAAAGAAATGTTATCCTGGGAAGTTGGCCTCGTCGATGAACCTCGACTGTAGTTGGCCAAAGGTCATTTCAATTTGTGCCCTTGTTCTGCTGTGGGCAGTGTTAAATGCCTTCTCTGCCTCAGTTACAGATTCTGGGTAAGGGGTTAAAAGGTAAGGTAGGCAGGCATAACCCCTGTCCCCAAGCAGGACTCCATTAAACTCCCTTGTAGAAGAAAGTACATTCCTACAGTTCAAAAGACACCCCCAACATGAAAGTAATGTGTACACAATAGTTTTTAAAACTATTTGCTTGGATGTTAAGATGACTACATCTCTCATTAGTTTCAATAATATATACATGTTCAGAGAAAGTGGTTGATATAATATCCTCTTGCTTTCTGCAAACTTGTGTGCCAGTGAGGATGCTTGGAGGATTCTGGAGTCATGGACAGAGCCTGGCCATTTTGCCTCAACATTAGTAATGAGGCAATTCCGGTCACAGACCATCTAAACACAGAGTGGACTCAGTGATCCAGCACACTTTGCCTAGCAGAGCATTCATTGTTTTGTATAAAGTGTTCAGTCCTATTCAGTGTTAAATCCCTCCACCTGACAATGTACAGTTTCTCAAAACCTAAATACCTGTAAATTGAGGCTATGGAAAGATTTCCTGTTCACATAGTCTACTTCCATTGGTCCAGCTGGGGCCTGGATCCGTACATGGGTGCAATCTATAGTACCCAGGACATTTGGGAAACCTGAGGGCGACTTTAACTTGACATAGATGTATCCATACTCAGTGCAGCCTGGAAGCAACTTTCCTTTCAAAGGTTTTTAATTGTCACATACCTGCTATTGCATAGAAATCCTCTTTGATCCTCTGTGTTGGCTGATGGCCAGGAAAGGTGACAAAGATGTCCAGAAACTGCCTCAGAGCAAGGTATACCCTTCTTATTTCATGGCATGCTGTTGCTTTTCCCAGATGCCCAGCATCACCAACACTGTAGAGGAATGTCCCACTGGCAAAGAACCGCAGCGCAATACAGACAGACTGCACTGTGATCACGGCTTGGCTTCGCCGTGTGGTTCAAGTAGGACACATAGGTACACTATACTGGGTCTGCTGAACTGATATTTCTCCCACAGATAGTCATCTGGGAAGGCAAGAGGGTTTATTCTATCCCTAAAGACCCTTGGAGCTGGTGGTCTGAATGCCCTTTGAATTATTCGCGCACCCTCCTTTACAGGATCTTCTATAAATGGACAGGCCATACTTGTGTCTTTCTTCTGTCTTCAGGCATGTGTTGGTCTCACTCAGTACTGCTTAAATAGGCCTGACCATAATCAACAAATGATGACTAGGTCTGACCTTAATTAACTGATAAATAGGCCTGACCTTACGATCTCTTGGAAATCCGTTTCCACACGGCCGACATTCTTTGAGACAAAGCTTAAATAAGCGAGAACGTTAACCTGGTCTGGCGCAGACTTGTTCTCCAGTGTAAGTTACCATGGTAACACGGCGGGGATTCATTTAAACCGCGTTGATGGAATGGAAATCCCACTTAAATAAGTGAGACTATTTTAAATAAGCTTATTTTCCCTTAATCCAGTTTTGTGGAAGACCGCCCAGGTAATGGGCTCACCTGTCTCTCGTCTGTGTTTGTGTTTAGGTTTCATTAGATCTGTGTTGTGATTGGTTGTTCGTGTCGAGCCCCCTTTTGTGTCTGAACAGAAAAGCCGGCTGATCCAGAAGGCTGCCGTGCGGTCATCTATCACCAATCCGCACTCGCTCTCCAGTGAGCCTTTAGCTAGAGCCAAGCTCAGTTTGGGAGCAAGCACAGAAAAAGTCTATCTGCTAGGTACTCTCCTCTCCTTTCAGCTCGTGCGTCGAGTGGCAGATCGCGGACTGAGCACGGAAAGCTAACGTCGAGGCTAAGGCTTCCAAAGACTATTGCAGTGGACAGTGATTGTCTCCCTCACTCAAAGAGCTCACTCTTTGTTCTTTCAATTAAACACTTTTGTTCCTGAAGTTTCTCTCCCAGTTGTGTCCTCCTTGTTCGCACCAACATGACTGTATTGTGTATAAACTTTCCAGCTGCAGCAACCATCTTGCTGAATACATGTCTAGCAATTTGTCAGTGTATGGATTTTCCACATTTATAGTTGTGCACAAACTGTCAGGTCTAATGCTGGGTCTTTCTGGTTTCTCAGGTTTTCCACTGTCAACTATAAAACAAAAAAGGTTGTGAATGGCCTCACACCAGAATACCCCTATTAACCTATCTCTTGCTACATACCTCTATGCTCACTTAGATCTCAAGGTACTGGCTATCTACTCGTCACCAGAATTATGAGACCTACAGCACGAGAAAGAACATTTTCATGTAAAGCCTCCAAACTCTCGAATACCCTTCCGAATAATGTTTGAGACTAAGACACAGTCTCAGTTTTAAAGTCTAGGCTGAAAACCTACTTAGGTTGTCAGGCTTTCTGTATTAACTTTTCCTGTTATTTGAAGAGTGTAGAGCTGGAAGGTGGTGGGCATAGAGAATTCTAGTAAACTGGAATGCTGGTGCTGTCATCCCACCACTCCTCACGTTCACTCACATTTGTTGATGGTGGAGTGGGGGCTTCCAGTGTCTCAGGGTGCTCTCATGTCTGTTATAACTCCCGGCCCTGCCCTCTAGCTAGGCTGCTAGGCTGAAACTTGCACTCTTTAAAGTTATAATTTGTACCGTACTATTTGGACCATTTTCTTCAAGGGGAACTGCTGCCCATCTGTCTAGCCTGACCATAAGGGCTCCAGGTCACTACTTCATCCTGGACCTGTAATAACTGGGGTCCCTTGCCCAAGTGTCCTTGACTGGTTCAGTTTCTTGGTACCCTAACCCATGTGCTCCTACCCCATCAAAGGTCAAGCTCCAGCAGAGACTGCTGTTCTTGTTGCTGTGGAATAGAGACTCTCAAACTACTCCTCAAACTCCTACAAAAACTACCGCCACTGACTCTTAACTATACCTGCTCTTCGGCAGTGATAAAGTCTGTAAACAGTCTTCTAGGGTCGGTTTCCCGGACAGGGATTAAGCCTAGTCCTGGATTAAGTAGTGCTGTGAATAGAATTTTTCCATTGAAAAGGAAAGGGTAGTCCAAGACTAGACTTAATCCCTGTCTAGGAAATCGACCCCTATTGTTTATCTCCTTAGAGATTCTCTTTCTCACTCTCTGAGACAACCAGTGGAGGATGGGTCCCCCATTTTGAGTCTTGGTACCTCCTGAGGTTTCTTCATCCAGCTTCTTGATTTTTCCTTGTCTGTCACTTTTGGCTTGCTCACTAGGGGCTGGGAACTGGATTCTGTCAAGCTGCTTTGTGACATCAGTTGTAAAAAGCATTATATAAATAAAATTGAATTGAAATGAAAAATATTACTTTAAAAGTTCTATTTTAAAGAAGTAAACAAACACAAGAACTCTGAAATACACAAACAGTTTTTTTTCATTTAAAAAATCTAGCTGCCAGCCCCATGGTGATGCAGTGGGTAGCATTGCTGCCTCACACCTCCGGGGTTGGGGGGTTCAAATCCAGGTCTTGGCCTTGTGTGTGTAAAGTTTTTATGTTGTCCTCATGGTGGCGTGGGTGGGAGGGTATACACATCTCCCCCTAATATAATGGTTCCGGCGCCCATGCATACAAGGCATCTCAAACCACAATTATAATGTAGAAGTAACAATATAAATAACCCCACCTATTTCTCCCGTACTGTAGGTGACAAACTCAGCAGCAGAGACCATTTTGTCAGGGAGTTAGTTAGTGGATCACAGATAGACATGCTCAGTTTGGGTTTGGTCTAGTGTGGCTGGCAGCTGGCGCTGGAATCAGGGGCTGTTCTGGCTCAGAGCAACCGGGTTAGTTCCTAGATGCTTTGCATTGAGATGATATTTTAGACCTGATGTACTCTGATATTGGTGCCGGAACCACCCCACACACACACACACACTCTTAAAAAAACCCACTACACTATGGGTATTACCCCCTCCACCTTGAACAAGTTTGCTTCTGATGAAAAACTTTCAGTTTAAACCACAAATAGAAAATTCGTTTGCTCTAAAGTGAAATGATGGCAAGAGTGGATGACTATGGCCATGGATTTTGAAGGGGATTATGAGTGAAATTGATTGACTCTATTACATGCTTTTTAATAATCATAACATCCATAAAATTCCAAAATTGGACATCAAAAACATTTTTAGGCGGGGGGCAGAGTGTCCAAAATCGGAATGCTCAAAGGCAACAGAGATTATTAAGCATGAGAGACAGGCAGGGGAATGGAGAGAGAGAGAGAGAGAGAGAGAGAGAGAGAGAGAGAGAGAGAGAGAGAGAGAGAGAGAGAGAGAGAGAGAG
>JBBIGA010015589.1:0-14866 GCA_037576975.1 Alestes dentex | reverse complement strand
AGGAACACAGCGCCCGGGGAGCAGTGTGTGGGGACGGTACCTTACTCAAGGGAACCTCAGAGGTGCCACTAGCAGTCATGGGATTCCAACCCAAAACATTCTGATCACAGGGGCAACTCCCTAACCACTAGGCCACCAACTGCCCCATTAACAGATGTTTTTTAATAACATAGGGTAGTGGTGGGTAATGTCTGTTTATTGACGTTTATTGATAACACCTTTGCAATGATTTTTATTCGGTGTTTTGCACACTGCACTGCACTAAATCAAGCTAAACAGGTTCTCTTTGAAATAAAACATGCAGTTGGTCAGATTTTTGGAAGCACTGAATGACATGTACAGAAAAGCAAAATGTAAAAAGAGAGGAAATATGATTTCATGAATAACAGCTGTGGTTCAGTTGAAGACATGAGTCAAAGGCGAGAGCCTCATAGATCTTCACAGCTGTGATGGTATTCTTCATAACCCATAACTTCAAAGTTCTGTTGCTTTTATACAACAGTACAACAAAATGAAGACACGAGTAAAACAATGAAACATTTGCGCTTTAATATTGGCAATAGCTTCCACCAAAAGTAGACTTTTGCGTTTGGGCATGTCAAGTTTTTTTTTTTAGGATTTATTAGATTTATCTGAATGTTGTTTTGTTTAGTCATTCTGTAAAGCAATTCATAGTTTCTTTAATCATTTACTGATTAGTATTCTATTTGTTTCTGTATAACTCTAGGTCGTTTTACATTAAGTTAGTTGCTCCGCCATTACCCGGGGCAACAGGTTGGGAATTTGAGGCAGACTTGCTGTCACTCTCTTCTTCAGAATCTGATCAAATGGGCTGTATCTGTATGCTAAAGCAGATAATTTCACAGTTAGCAGCAGTTTGAAGTGAGTCATTACTAAGCCACCAGCATTCGGAATGACAGAGTTACTGAGAAAAAAATGTGTAGAACAATTCTCCGTCAGTACTAAATGATGTCTTAAGTAACGTAAACTGACAAACATTGTTATGTTGCCCAGCTCTATATGGCAGTTAATCATCAGCTAAAATGTCATGATCCTAAAGGGGGCATTGGGCTGACGCTGTTATCCAGAGCGACTTACAATCATCAGTTACAGGGACAGTCCAACTGGAGCAACTGAGGGTTAAGTGTCTTACTCAAGGACACAAGGGTAGAAAGTGGGAGTTCAAACCTGCAAATTTGTGGCCATCAGGTTCACAGGCAAGTGTTTTACCCACTAGGCTCCTACTACCTCCTACTCCTCACAGCCATAATCACTGTCATGAAAGGTTTCCTCGATTTGTTCAATGACGAGACGTTATTGAGCTTGCCGAATGTTGCACTGTACATTGTGAAAAGTGTGAACTAAGCAGGGAGACAGTCTGTTCGCATGAAGGTGCTAGGCCTTCCCACCAGGCTATATTAAGACATTCGTTTATCCCACAAAATGCCAGCACATTGGGTGAAGAGCAAATAAACACTTCTTTTGTTTGTTGCTTGCTGCTTTCATAAGAAAACTGGCTAATAATGATTGGCTTTGGCTCTGAGGAGCTCCCCCACCCCCAATTATTTTTTACTTCTCGGCAGGTTATCACACACACACACACAAAAAGCAGCCTTTCTTTCAATGGAGGCGATATATTTTTAACACTGTTTCCCCACGCAGCTTTCACTCTCCTCTCAGCTGGAGCCAGCTTCGAGAAGCCATCAGCGCCAGGTTAGTGGCAGGATGGAAAGAATCAGGTCGCAGGTGGAAAAAAAAGAGGGGCTCCAGTTGGAGTGGCTCTGGAGAACGTCCACACTTCACTGCCTGGTTCCCCAGACACAGCGAAGCCACGCTCCAGCTGAAAGAAGCCCAGGCACGCTGACATCACTTGCCTCGTTTTTTCCATCCACAGCTTTTCAGAAGGATGTGTGCGAGGCTACGAGAGTGGCTGAGGGCAGCCTTTAAACCGTTCTGACTCCTAGCTCATTAAAAACAGCGTAAGACATTGTGTGGAAAGTGCTGATTCTAAACTTCTGATCCCTGCCACAACTCCACGACTGTGAATAGAATAGGATCTCATTTATTATGATTCCTAATTTGATGAAAAGTTATTGAGGTACTATTCTAAGGAAAGAAACAAACAAGTGGAAAAAGTAATAACTATGCACCTAACTACATTGTTACATATAAATAATAGAATGTAAAGCAAAACGGCAATATATCCCCAGCCTTGTACGAGTTAAACTCATTACAAATGGAAAATAATAGGTAGAGTCTGGTTAGATACAGAGGGCAGAAGGATTGGGTGCATTATAGCAATACTGCAGTAACAGAGAAGTTAGTGTTCCTCTCTCTCTCTCTTCTTCCAGATGGGGCAGAGCAGGACAGCCAGAAGTGTCACAAGTAGACAACTAGCTCTAAGATGATGTGAAACATTTGTATCTTGATATCAGTAGGGTTGGCCATGATAATTATAGATTATACCAAATATTATAGAAGTTTGAATTATCAGACAACAAGAAAAGAAGAGGCTGCCATGGAGGCATGCTTGATGAATTCTCTCAATGACTTAAGCATAGTGAGCCTCAAACCTGTTGGATGAATCCTGGCAGTGGACAACACTGAGTCCTGATGTAATTTCTGCCACTACTAAGGAAAATCCTCTACATGGATTAGTCTGTACGTTGCTATATATAGTGCAATTCCATGTTAGTTAAATTCCATGCAATTCCATGTTAGTTAAAGTAAAATGCATCAGCATGTGGGACTGGAGGTTTCCATGCACTGTTCCTGGTAAGGATAGTGAACAAAAAGAAGGTAGCCGATACAGGGACAGACGAGACTGCATCACGGAGTTGACAAGACACTGTGAGAGAATTAATCCAGAAAATGTAAGATGAAGGTGGTGCTTTGGTCATTATTTAAATGTAAACGCAATATGAAAAAACGAAGCCTCTCCAGGTCCAATGGACAATATGACGCCTAGCCTCTAGAGGCCTATTCAGAAAATACTAACTAATGTAATAATAATGTGATAATGATGTATTAATAATCCCCAAACAAATCTGCCAAGCATTGTCTTATAATAAGTTTAATTAATGCATTTATACACAATTCAGCTGTGTGCAGTCATAAGTTATCGAACTGCTTCGAACACGGCTCAGCTAATCTGATTTTTGAACAGAAATTAGCAGCCACGAATTTAGAGTGACTCCTTTGTTTTAATGCCATCTGAGATTTACCAGCGTTACAACAAGCATGTCATTGGAAGTTTTTCACACTCGTGCTTCCACCAAAATCCCCCATGAGTATTTTTCGCTGTGCCACTGAATATATTAGTCTGTGATGCAAACTAAATAAAAATCTGCGAGTTTTCGCATTTTTACACACACCCAGTGCTCCACCTCACCGGAGTGCTAACATCTGCTGATGGTTTCTCGTTCATTATCGCATTATGACACGTAAAGCTCTTCCTCACAGATGCTTATTGTGAAGCCTCACACCCCTCTGTCTTGCATATTTTGTATCTCATTTTGATCATTCTGTGATTCTCGTTTGACTGGCGCTAGCCTAATCCGTTCTCTTCTAGGTCTAGTTCCTTGTTTAGCATTAGTCTTCAGCACTGGCAGTAGGCCAATCTCTCATTAGGTTCCCGTCTTCCTCTGTATTATTGTATTGTTTAGCTATTAGCTAACCTTAGACTAGTGAGGCATGCTAGACCTCGATGAGTATTTCTCTTTTTGCTTGGTTTGTTCTTTCACATCTTTTGCTACTATTAAAACCACACAGATGTCCTAAACTTTCTCAGACTGGTTTATTATTACAAAAATCAAATAAATGCAGCCAAAGTCATATCATTAACAGAGAAGAGTTCATTAAATAGTCATTTCCATTCAAAGGTCAAAAAGTGCCAACATGCACTAGCATCAAATTGCCACTGGTACTTTATGATAGGTGCACTTTTGGCATAAACTTTATAAGCACAGATGCTCATTTCAGTTCTGTGTAAAGTGACCGTTTGTCATACTTGAACAGCACTAAATTCTTTCTCTGTATTTTAGTTGCTAGGTTATGGGAACGATGGCGAGACTTCCACCGCTCTGCCTGGCATGTTTTTATTTGGCATTTTTTTAAAATGATGATTTATGGTAAATATTCATCCTTTCAATACATAGTATTGTATTGTCTATATATTTTACTATTCTTTTCACTATTTTTAACTATTTTTTACTATGGCGAGAACAAAGCAGACCACCCGCAAATCCACCGGTGGGAAGGAGCCCAGGAAGCAGCTGTGGCCACGAAGGCGGCTCATGAGAGTGCTCCGGCCACCGGCGGCGTGAAGAAACCTCACTGTTACAGGCCCGGCACCGTGGCTCTGAGAGGGACCCGCCGTTACCAAAAATCCACGGAGCTGCTGATCCGCAAGCTGCCCTTCCGGAGCCTGGTGCGTGAGATCGCTCCGGACTTCAAGACCGACCTCCGCTACCAGAGCTCCGCCGTCATGGCCCTGCAGGAAGCCAGTGAGGCCTAACCTGGTGGATCTGTTCAAGGACACGAACCTGTGTGCCATCCAGGCCAAGAGAGTCACCATCATGCCTAAAGGCCCGCCGTATCCGTGGAGAGTGGCTTAAACTGACTGCGCTTAAGGTCCCCAATGTGAAACGACATCCCTGAACATCTGAGGAGAACACAATCCACTGTCTGCTTAAAAAAAAGGACTTTAAACATTTATTTGTAATATAATTTACTCTTTAAAATGATTATAATCTCTTCTTAATTTAATGTATCTATTCTTTAACTTTTATAACTTCTTTAAAGTGACGTCGAGAGTCGTGAAAGGCGCTTATAAATAAAAAGTATTATTATTATTATTCGTATTAACCCATTCACCTAAACAAAACAGCAGGCAGCTGCAGTGTGTGGGGACCGTACCTTGCTCAAGAGTACCTCAGGGGTGCCACTACCAGTCCTGGGATTCAAAATCACGACCATTTGATCGCATGAGCAACTCCCTAACTACTAGGCCACCAGCCGCCCCAACTCTACAGTATTTTGAGGAAAAACTGACAGAGAGGTTAACACATAGCTTTGATTTGGTAACTCATGTGATATGATAATTAATTTATGGCTTGCAAAAATGAATGGTGAGCATTTATGACAAGGATCAGACTTTGTGGGTGTGTGGGTGGGTGCTGGAGGGCTGCAGAATGTATGTTTTTGAGAGACATGGTCTTAACAATACTCATTTCAAAGAAGGTCAATCTTTAAATGCTTTACTGAATGGAACTCTACTTCTACAGAGAACACAACTCTATAGCTATAAGGCCCAATGCTGGGGAGGAAGGCCTTATGCCTCTCTAGCCGACGCTTGGTATTAGGCACAGTAACCAAATGCCATTGTGCTGTGGCTCCTCTCATTATATTGGTTAATGCTTTTTTCTATTTTCTGTGGCAATGGGGGCACCCTAAAGTAGTTCCAGTAGGGTTGTTTTGTACATGCAATGTATTGCTGGGCAGTATGTAGCTATGAACCATCAAGGAACTATACTGAAATATGTAGCAACATAATCACAATATAGAACTGTCATGCCGCCTTAGTGCCAAGGGTCTCACATGTCATTGATACCAGTGATTCACTTCAGCCCTCACACAGGTAAACACACACACACACACACACACACACACATACACGCACACATTGTCAACATTAGTCAGTGCACTAGAAACCCTTCAGATGTCCTTGTCCCACACATTACAGGGTCCCTGTCTCTCACGTCACATTGCACTCAGACGTCACACATTAGCCGCAGCACTCTTACCCGTGTCCTCCAGGCAGCTCTCCTGGGACGTCTTGCTGCTCTAGCTTCTAAAGGGAGATGTTCCCTGCCAGAGGATAGATATAGTCAGTCTCAGAGACTGCATGGCAAGTATATATCACAAGGCCTAACAGCATTATGATTTTCTTGAATTTTAATTTACATATTCTTTTATCTAGAGAACTTGTTGCTGCATTTATTTTGATATGTAGATGATTACATGATTTAACAAACTGTAGACAGTAAAGTTATATTGCTATCCATTGGTAATACAAGTAGATTTAGCCCCAATTTCAATATTATACCACATTATATATGTGTATATATATATATAGACACTAAGCATCAGCTGTTTTGCACATGAAAAATGCCAGATATCAACACTCTATGAAAAATGTCAGATATACAACCTCAATGAACATGGAAATAAATGGGTAGAAATATTCTTCAAATTTCAGCAGCTTTATAACTCTGATCAATCAAATAAATGATAAACGTTTCCACAGCGATGTAAATTGCATTCAGAATATGTGTGCTCATTCACTCAGAAAGTATCACAGGCCATTCAACAACATCAACAGCACAAGCCTTTATTTATGTAGAGACAGGAAACACAGCAGGACAAAGAAATCACCAATTTCACATTCTGATCCATTTTACATTTGCAGGGACATGCACCAACTACTCTTTGATGGGAAACACAAAACAATCTAACCACCCACCATTTGGCAGTTAAGATAGATCTACTAAGATAAAAGTACTCGTAAACAGATATCACTTGGTACTTTAAGTGCAAAATTAAATAAGTCAGTTAAATGTCAGGCAACTGAAATCATCATTCCTGGCCACTGTGCCTGGCACCAAAACCTCCCAGCGGAAACTAGTTTAGAGGCATGTTACATGACATTACGTAGTTTTACCTGCTCTGTATAATAAATGTTTTCCTCACATCTGGGATATTTGTTTGTAACAAAGTAAAACATGGCATATCAGAAATTCTTCTCTGATACCTTTAATCCACTGGAGCTCATTCTTGGCTAACCAATGTACTGGTAAGGCAACAGTGTCTATGTGACAGTGTGAAAATGTGTGTATTTATAAGAGAGAGGATGAAACAGAGTGAGAGTGAAGGTGTGTGAGTAAATGGTGCACAAGTTTAGTAAAAGAGGGCCTTTCATTTCCCTGTTAGTATCCAGCAGGACAACTGAAGGCAGTAAAAATAACCATCTCTATCTAGCAGTTGGGAGGTACAATGTCATAAAAATTCTTGTATAGTTCGGTTCATTTGTATTTGCACATTGCTGCAATTTTTGTAATTTTCTCTCTGTGTACCACAAACATGGATTTAAAATTAAGCAATCAAGATATGACAGAAGTATAGACTTTCAGTTTTAATTCAAGGGTTTTAACAAAAAGACTGCATTAAGCGTTCAGAAATCACAGCCTTTTTTTTTCCAGAGGCTCAAAAGTAATTGGACATGTGATGGCCAAGCAGTTTCATAGCTTGCTTCTAGATGCAAACCACTGAAGCACAGGAAGGCCAGGTAAAAATTTGCCAGAAAACATCTTAAAAAGCCTGCAGAGTTCAGAAACATGATCCTTAGAACAGGTAAAACCAAGATCAACTTGTACCAGAATGATGGGAAAAGAAAAGTATGGGAAGAGAAAAGGACGGGAAAGCTCATGATCCAAAGCACAGCATCTGTCAAACATGGTGGAGGCAGTTTTATGGCATGATCATATATGTCTGGCAATAGAACTGAATCACTGGTGTTTATTGATGATATGACTGCTGACAGGAGTATCAAGATGAATTCTGAAGTGTCTAGGGCTATACTCTCTGCTCAGATTCAGCCAAATGCTGCAAAACTGATTGGAAGGCACTTCATAATGCAAATGGATAATGACCAAAAACATCCTGTGAAAGCAACCCAAGAGTTTAAGTTAAAGAAATGGGAAATTCTTCAATGGCCAAGTCAATCACCTGATCTCAACAAAATAGAGAAGCTTTTCAGTTACTGAATACAAAACTGAAGGGAAAAAAACCCCAATAAACAATCAGGAACTGAAGGCAGCTGCAATAAAGGCCCGGCAAAGCATCTGAGGGGAAAAAAATGCCTTTGGTGATGTGCATGGGTTCCAGACTTCAGGCAGTCATTGACAACATAGGATTTTCATCCAAGTAAAAAAAAAAACAATACATATATTTTAAATTACTTTGTCCAATTAGTTTTGAGCCTCTGAAAAAGGAGGAAAACTCTATGTAATTTCTGAAAGCTTAATACAATTCATTTGTTAGACCTTAAACAAATTAAAGTTTAAATTAAATTAGAACATCTATACATCTTGATTGCTTGATTCCAAATCCATTGTATTGCTATACAGAGAGAAAATGATAACAACTGTAATACATATAAACCTAACTGTATGTGTTCTGTCTATAGATGTATATAATGGATATAGAATATTCACCTTTTGCTGCTTTGCAGCATGAAATGAAGACACACACACACACACATACAAGTCCAGCTGTATTCCAAGTCAAATATATGATATCAACAGTACAGAAGGAAAAATAAATAGATAAAAAAATAGAATCACTGAGATAAAGGACCACCCTCTGTGTCAATTTTTTGTTGAACCACTTTTTGCTTGAATCCCTGCCTTGAGTCTGCTAGGATACATCTCTACCAACTTTGCACATCTAAACTGTGCAATATTTGCCCACCTTACTTTATAAAACTATTCAAGCTCAATCAAGTCATTCCATAGATTCTGAAAAGGGTTGAAGTCTGGGCTCTGACTAGCCCCAGCAAGGACATTCACCTTTTTCTCCTTCAGCCACTGTGTCATCAATTTTGCTTTGGGTGTGTCACCGTCATGTTGGAAGGTGAACCTTCTTCCCATTAACAACTTTCTGGCAGAGGGCAGCAGGAATTTGACAGTATTTTGCCCCATCCATTTTCCTTCTATTATGACAAGTGCCCAGTTCCCTGCTGCAGAGAAACATCCCCACAACAGGAAGCTACCACCTCAGTGCTTTACTGCAGGTATGGTGTTTTTTGGATGGTGAGCTGTACTGGCTTTCTACCATTTGGTGTTGAGGCCAAATGTTGGTTTTAATTGACCATAAGACCTTTTTTCAATTCACCTAATAATCTTTAAGGTGCATTTTGGCAAAGCTCAATCGAGACTGTGGCCTTCCTTACAAAGTGACTTTTTTTCTGGCAATCCTCCCAGACAAGTCATATTTGTGGGGCACTTGTGATATTGTTGGCACATGCACACAATGACCACTCTTTGCCATAAGTTCCTGTAAATGCTTTGCCATAGGCCTCTCAGTAGCCTGTCTGACCAGTTTCCTCCTCGCTTTTCCATCCAGTTTGGAGGGGCAGCCTGATCCAGGGAGGGTCCTAGAAGTACCGAACATCTTCCACTTCTTAATTATAGACTTTACTGTGCTCCTAGGGATTGATAAAGCTTTTAGTGGTTTGTGTATCTATCTCCTGAATAGTGGTTGTCCACATCTTTATCCCTAAGATCTTTGGACAGTGCCTTGCCAACCATAGTTTGATGGTTTGCTTTCTGCTGCACTACAAATCACTGGAATGCTCCAGGAATAGCAGTTTCCATGCTGGACTAATTAAAATGATTACAGTTGATCACAGATGGAAGCCAATTAGCTTGGTGTGCAATGGAGAAGGTGATTTGTTACACCTGATTGAGTTTATAAGTATTTTTCAGGAGGGGTGATCCTTTATCCATCTCAGTGATTTATCTGGTTTAGTTTTCTAAAGCTTTGAGTACACACAACTGGAAAAAAAATGTTTTTGTGAGCCTTCATATTTGTGATGTGAATAAAATTAATTAACAAATTACAATGGAACCTGTCAAGAGGTGGGATGTTTGATTGGATTTTTGCAATGCACAAATTGTTCGGGATGGCAAGAGGACCATGACAAAGAATTCAAGGTGTTGACTCCAAATGTCCCAGATCTCCGACTGAGCATTTGTAGGATGTGCTATACAAAGTAGTCTGATCCATGGAGGCCCAACCACGCAACATACGGATCTGCATTAAATGTCTTATAGCACAAATTAAAAAAAAACACAAAAACAGTTTGATAGGTCAGAGCTGTTTTGGTGGCATGAGGGGGACCTACACACTATTAATGTTGTGGCTGATTGGTGTATAATCATACAAATACATGAATAAATCCTTGTATCGCTATTTTTTGACTTATATATACATTTCTATACACACAGGTATGAAAGCATGTGATATAGAAAGAATAGATACATGTGATTAAATGTGATATTTCCCATACCAAAAAGGGCATTTCCAAATGTTGTATTTAAGTATAACCCTAAAGTGAAACATGTCAGCTTTTGTAATAATCATTTCACAATTGTAGGACTTAACAAACACACACACAAAATGCAAAATGCAAAATGCAAAATGCAAAATAAATCCATACTTAAACTAGGGCATAGGCACCCCTATGAACCCCAGCTATTGCAACAGGAAAACCATGGGCTTGACCACTCCTCCAAATAAAACTGTGTTCTGAGAAACATCCATCTGAGCCTGTGAATGGGGGTGAGTGAAGGGTCCTCGGCACTTCAAATGCACACACACAAACACACACTCTGGCATGGTACCCTGTGGTGAGGGTTTTTCTGGTAAACCTGTTATTAACTGCTCAAACAACATTGTATTTAGATAGTAAATAATACATGCAGTGTTTGTTGAGTAGTAATAAAATATTACGTAAGTTTCTATCTTGGGGTCTGAAAGACGCGACAAGCCCAGCATGTTATTGTGACAGTTCTTGTTGGGGGTGACCACGAGTGGGCCGCACGTCTGAGTCCGACCGAAATTCCATCACTAACAAAGCGGAGGAGCCAAGCACATGGAGCCCGTCGTTAAAGAAAACTCAAACCGAGCCCTTAACGAGCTTTCATAACGCGTGAGTCATTTTCTTTCCAGTAAAACTCGATCTCGTTTCTCTTTTAATGACTGAGCAGAAGCTCACTGCGCTCGCTGAACTTACAGGAAAAAGCCTGATTATCTTACCAGAAGATTCTTCGTATGTTTGTGTTTGAGCTGAAAATCAAGCTCTGAACGACAAATGAGACATCCACGACCGTCACGGAAATGAGTAAGAACCAGTGGAACTAAAAGGATGAGGAGGAGTTTTATACCAGAGTTTTAAAAAGAGGGGGGCATGTTATTTTAATACTGGGTAAAAGAGTGAATAAAGAACAGATTCACTAGTCTTGCGCTTCCGAGGCCCTTTGGGCACAGACAGTACTTAAACTTTAATAAAAATGGACTAATTAATGATGATTTGTCATCAAAAACGAATCTTAGTCCAAAATGTGAACACATATTGAAAGGGAATGTGGAGGGACCATGTCTTATATCTCAGGTAAACAACAAGAAGGACAAAATGAAGATTTAAATTGGACATATTCACAGTCGGTGTGTTGTTCTTCTGAGGAAATGTAAAAAAACAAATCCATGTGTGCTCCCATGAACCTTTGTTTGAGGAAATAAATCAGGACCCTATAAATTAAGAAGAAAGCCACTAAAACAAACATGTAAATGAACTGGAATGGCAAAAGTGTGTGTGTGGGGGGGGTATTTAAAGGGAAGTCTTTGATCAGAAGTCGTGTTGCTCATAATGAAAAGAGGCTCTTTGTGATCTTATGCAACCTGTACTCTTCTGGGATGATTAAACATTGCTGTGAGGATTTGACTGCAATCACAAGAGCATTAGTGAAGTCAGATACTGATGCTGGATGATTAGTTACGGATCACCAATGCCATTCCAACTAAATGGTATTGGATGGAGCTCCATCACTCTGCCTAGTTCCACAGCTCCACAGCCCAATGCTGTGGGACCATAGGCTTATATGCAGTCCCTCCAGAGGGGGTGGGGGGGGGGGTGGCCTATTGGGTTGGATACTTGCCTCTGCACCAAGAGGTCACGGGTACGAATCCTACCTTCAGCAAACCACCACTGGGTTCCTGAGCAAGACCCTTAACCCCAATTTGCTCCAGGGAGTCTGTCCCCTGTAGTTAAGGAATGGAAGTCGCTTTAGATAAAAGCGTTTGTTAAATACCCCATTCTACTCATGTGCACACATGGGTCAGTGGTAACTGGTACTCGGTGCTATTTTACGTATGTTTCTGTACAGTGTGGTTCCAAGAAAGCTGGGTAGGTATCACACTGTCACAAGGAAACACTTCTGACCCCTGAATGGTTAAAAAGAATCGTCACATGCAACATAGGATATCCGTGGACATCCTGCACAGGCCTGCTATTTTTCCAAATGGAAAGCTATTACAGACCCCCTCACACCCCCAGTCAACACACATAAATTGTTCACCATATAAACTGCAATCACATGCCACAATCCCTCTGAAACTGAAATTATTATTGGCTGCTCCCCTAAACCCGTTCGACAAACCAAAATCTCTTACTCATCCCCACACCAAACCTCTTCATCCACAGGAAACACTGCTGGTAATAACCAAGTGAGAGACTTCACTTTACATTACAATTCTATGGTATTTCATGCCAGAACACTTAAAATCCAATTGGATTTGTTCCTTGTCTGCAGGTATGGATCCACTTCCAGCACTGGGTATTGAACTGGTTCCATCTATGACCCCTGCGATGCTCTCAGCAGACCTACCCATCTGTGATGAGAACCAATATGACCTACACTTGTGGTAATGCTGGGAAAGTATTGATCAGGTATCCATATGAGGAGTTCTAAGTATTGCATGCTGAAGGGAAGCGGTAGCGAGAAGTAAAAGGTCAACTGGCTGCAAAGGAGAGTCTTGTGCTTGACCAAAATACAGTTTGTTAGCACAGAGTCTATAAGCTGATAGATATCAACAGGGCAAAAGAGGCACTCACTACATAGGGCTGCAGATGTGATGTAACCAAATCGTTGGATGGATCAATGCTAACAGTGTTAAGCAGGATACATTAGCTCTGAGCTACCACTAAGCATGACGTAGTATTCTGTGATCTCCCTGAAGCACTGGGCTGAAGCACAGACATTAATGAACCAAATTCACTGCAAAGGCCAGTTGGTCAATTTTTGACTGTACCACACAGTTAGACTACCATCCAGTAGCTGTGGACCCAGTTGAGGGAGGTCCATCAGCAGCGGCGAACCCAGGGATCGAACCCTTGCTATCTCAGGGGGAAATGTAGTGACCGTAACAGTTAAGCCACCCAAGCGGCTCGAAGAGAGAAACGAAAGTTCTATTCATAAGCAATATGAATAAAAATAAAAGACAGAAAAGGAAGCGAGAACACGAGGAAAGGATAGAAGGGGAAAAAGGGATACCTCTGACTAAAAATGGAAGAGGAGGTGAGCTAAGAATACGAAGAGAAAAGACGGAAAGACACAATTCTAGTGGCTCTTGAAGATGAGAAAAAAAACATATCTTAGGTCAAGTGAAGCAGAGGAAGGTGTCGAGGGAAGTAAAGTGGAAGAGAGTGCACAAATGAATGTGGAGGACAATGATGATGACAGAGAAAGGCAGTGGCCTAGTGTTTAGGGAGTTGCTCCTGCAATCAGAAGGCTGTAGGTTTGAATCCCAGGACTATTCGTGGCACCACTGAGGTAACCTTGAGCAAGGTACCGTCCCCACACACTGCTCCCTGGGTACTGTGTTCCTGGCTGCCTGCTGCTTCACCTGGTGAAAGGGTTAAATACAGAAAAAAGAATTTCGTGTAGTGTGTTTACATATTACAAATGGACACTTTACACAAGTAAAGAGAAAAAGTAGCAGAGAAAGTAGTAGGATCTTTCACAGAGATCTCAGGTAAGTCAGTAGAAAACCTGAAAGATAGAAGAACATCAGGAAACTCAAGTCACTTGGATGAGCGCTACACTCATGACTAGTTACGGATGACGTTTAAGTAATGCGGCTAATGTGGTTAAGCAGTGCTGACAGGTGAGACGACAGATGGGTTAAAAGAATGAACTGAAGAAGCCTGTGGTTCTGCAACGAGGGATGTAATACAGCAGACACTTTCACACAAACAACTATTTTTGTTCCAAACATCCAACACTCTAATTTCATAACCATACAGTTGTGCAATTAAAGTGCAAACACTATAGCAGAAACAAAAGAAGGATGACTGTCCTCACATGTAACCAGTGAGAGCTTTTGGAATCTAAGGGCTTTTCTGGTTCCTTTCCAGTACAACTGTAATGGCAGCCCAAGTAGCTCTGATAGCCAGGTGATGTAATGCAGAGGGGGACCAGACATGCGTTCTCTAATTTCACCCTCACTGAATCAACAGACAGGATGAGGCACCCTGCCAAAAACCTTCTGCCCTGAAATCTATAGCTCCTAGAACAAAACTGTATTTGTGGCAGGATGGGGGTGTGAGGGTGACACAGATATTCAGATAAATATCATGTACTTATTAGGAATGAACATCCCGATGAATTTTGACTAATCTTACATTTAAGATATTATTCAGGAACGAACAGCCAAAAGAAAAAAAAAAACAAAACAACAATTTTGGCCATAGGTCTTTAAGTTATAGCACTGGTTTTAGTAAGCTAAGATAGTTCCAAAAACACAAAAAGTGTATAGTTTGCAGAGGTATACACTGGAAAACTGCCAAAAGAAATCAGCAGCCTTTGGCTCTTGATGTCAGGGATTGCCACTTCAGATGAGCCGACACAGCTAAGGGTTACGACACAAGATGCGGATGAGAATGCATCATTTTTTCGCATGAGGTCTTTCCTCTTTGGTGGGTGATTTGCCAACATGTTATTTCGTAAGAGAAATATAATTTTTCTGTTTCTGTACTTAGCTATATTCAGCTGCAGTAGAACAATGGTGAACACTGAAAGAATGAAAGAACGAAAGAGAGCCTACATCATCCACTGAAAAGAAGCAGAGATCACATACCATTACTGGAAGGAGACCTGGACAAGAAGGCCTTGTGTGTGTGTGTGTGTGTGTGTGTGTGTGTGTGTGTGTATGTGTGTGTGTGTGTGTGTGTGTGTGTGTGTGTGTG
>JBBIGA010015578.1:0-14869 GCA_037576975.1 Alestes dentex | reverse complement strand
ACTACGAATCATATTTTATATAAATATATATATATATATATACATGTATATATATATATATATATATATATATATATATTAGATCATATATAAAGATCATATCTGATGTATATATACCACTACTACTATACATAATATATATAATATATACATACTACAATAGGTATATATTTACTACTATAGCAAATCGTCACAAGGGCAACTTTTATAATTTGATGTTATCTTTCTTGAAATATGTTAGCGACAACATGTCTAAACTTTACACAGTCTGTTACTAGTATTACTATTATTGTTATTAGTTATAGTAGTATGAGAATTAAAAGTATCATTAGTAGTAGCATTAATAGTATTATTAGTAGTATTAGTGTGAGTCAAGTCGGTTTTTATTGTCATTTCTACCATTTACATACAGTACATAGTAAAAACGAAACAACGCTCCTCAAGCATTAGTAGCAGTAGTAGCAGTAGTAGTAGTAGTAGCAGCAGTAGTCGTAGTATTACAATTATTATTAGTAACAGTCATAGTCTTAGTATTAGTATTAGTAGCAATCTTAGTATTAGTATCAGTAGTTACTGTAGTAGTAATAGTAGTAGTAGTAGTAGTGGTTTTCAATTAGTTGCCCACATTGTCATTTTTATGACAACATTTTAATTCTGTAATTTATTACAGAGGTTGATTTGCTTACAGTCACTAACTCTGTGTCTGGGACTGCTGTGTGCTGGATTCAATAAAAAAATTGTTTAAAACAGTCAGTAGAGGTGAAGTGGACCCCCTCTCCAGTGAGAGACCCCCAGTCTTACCTGTAGGCGAGGGTCATACACTCGAACAGCCGAGTGAGTGTGGGGTCGATGCTGAGTCTCCTGGATCTGAAGGGGCCGAAGCTGTACGTGTGGCAGCCCGGTTTGCTGACGGTGTCGAAGTCATAATCCGCGGGGGCTCCGCTCCTCCGCCGCCGGGCCAGGGAGTCGCTGTGCGGCGAGGACACCATGAAGTGTCCGCTATGGATGATGGGGCTCCAGGAGGTGTCGGTGCTGACTGAGCCGTCGTCCGGGTCCGACTCAGACTCCGAGTCTGCTTTCGCTGCAGATGGAAAGGTCGGAGAAACAGTCACCACCTTCGCCATGTTGTGTTTTTGAAGTTTTTGTGAAGTTTTGTGCAGCTTTAATGAGAAGGAGAAGGAACCACGCCTGTTAGTAACGTCCCATCTCCCAGCCCACTGCTGCTTCTCCTGATGGGAACCAGAGGATTCTGGTTTCTTTATCTATTGTCGAGATTTTTGGTAGTAAAATGGGATCGATACCGTCTAACAGAAAGTGCTAAAACTGCTCTTAATTATGTAAACCCCAGGATAACCTCTGTCCCGGTTTAATCGATTGGACCCAGCCCATGACATCTGCTACACTCTCAGCAGAGCAAGCAGTGACTGGATCTGGAGCAGTGAGGTAGTACACTACATGGACAAAAGTATTGGGACACACCTGTTTTCCAAGATTTTGGGCTGGGCCCCTTTGCTTCCAGCAATGTTAGTGTTTCAGCAGGCCAAGACATTTTGGACAACGCCATACTTTCAACTTTGTAGACACAGTTTGGGGAAGAACCTTTTTCTATTCCAGCATGACTGTGCCCCAGTGCACAAAGCAAGCTCCATAAAGACATGGCTGGATGAGTTTGGTGTGGAAGAATTTGACTGGCCCGCACAGAGTCCCGACCTCAATCCCATCGAACACCTTTGGGATGAACTTGAACGGAGAGCCAGGCCTTCTCGTCCAACACCAGTGGCTGACCCCATAAATGCTCTACAGAATGAATGGGCACAAATTCCCATGGAAACTCCAAAATCTTTTGGAAAGCCTTCTAAAAAGAGTGGAACCTGTTAAGGCTGCAAAGGTCCATATTAAAGTCTATGATTTGATGCAATGTCATTAAAGTCACTCCCTGACGATGCAATGGTCAGGCGTCCCAATACCTTTGTCCATATAGTGTAGATCCAAATTTTGGCACGTGGACAGTCGATATAATCAAATACTTTTGTTAATGTAAAGAAATACATTTGATATTATGCACAGTTTGTACAATAAAGTACAAACAATATTATTTTCACCTTTAACAGCCCGTTTTTTCTCAATAAATCCAACAATCCAGTATTAGAGCTCCCAGTGATAGTCAGGTGGGACACTACAGGTAGTAATTGTTTTAAAAACAAAATCTATAAAACAATAGATTTGATGATTACAAAGAATTCATTATGTGCAATATCTTACCATGTGAATATCTCTACTTGTGTCAATATTACTTGTATACTACTGATCTTTACTGTTTAATAACGTACTCCCAACTACCATATGTGTCATTAGATTTCACTTAACTGGTACTTATTTATAGTATTATAGGATTATCTATAGTATTAATACTCCAGCATTTGTGCATATAGCATAGTGTATTTCATATGAAGGTTTTTCTAAAGATTTTTATTTATATCGCTGTGTCTGTATGTGTCTTTGCCGTCATTACATGAGCAATTTCCTCTGTGATAAAGTTTTTTGATTCTGATTCTGATTCTAAAGACTCCAGAAAAAAAGGAATGTACACTTTTGAAATATAAAATCTAATTTATTTGAATGATGAGCAACAATAAAAAAGTTTCCCACCAGTATGGGCAAAATTCAATAATTGATTCAAAAGTAGTGAATTGCGCACTTTTATTTGAAAAGCACTGCTATATGAACAAAAGTGCGATGACGTTTGGTTTGCAACACTTTAAACTAATAAGGTGCATTTTGACAGCAATGTTCCCTTTAACACAGTTGCACTTGTTGCAAATATTTCTTGTAAATCTCAACTGAAACATGAATGTAATCAAATCAATTATAAAACCAAAGGTATTTGCCCCTGCCAGGGAGTTCATGTTTTATCTAGTTTGTTATAGAAAAACAAGTTACCCTAAGAGTCCAGAGCACGGGGGCCAGAACCATTATAGCACCCCACCCCCATCCCCACCCCCTTCACACACACACACTTTTCCCAGTTGAGATGTAGAGCACTGTCAAAATCAGCTAGTCAATATTCATGGCCCAGATTTTACACAGGCTGGGTGGCAATCGTACACAGTGCATCCTGTACAGGTCTGTTTTCTTTTGACCACTAAAAGCCTCTAGAATTTTGACCACTAAGGGCCCTCTTTATTTATATCAGGCTTATTTTCAGTCACAAACAAACCAAAAACAAGACAGACAAAAAAGAAAACATCATAGCATAGCAACCGTAATTACCATTGCAAAATCATTAAACAGAAGTCATTTATAACATCCGCAAGAAGGCCTTTTAAAGCCGTAAAAGACAGAAATTGATCTAGTTTAAAAAAGTTTTGTAATGAATTCCAATCAGTAGAAGCAACAGACTGGAATGACAACAGTCTAGAGGAGGCTGTAGACGTGGGAGGCTTTATTCTAATGTAACGAAGAGGCCGTGTTTTTCTATGTGGTCATGGAAATTGTCCGTAATACCTGAGTTAAGTAAGTGAGTAGCCGCGGAGAGTTTTTCAGATAAGTGTGAACCAATGAACGTTACATGTCTGCAAGGATGGCAATTTGACTAGAAGAATCCAAAAGGCAGTGGTGTGTATTAAAGGGGGTATTTGTAACAAATCAGAAAACAGAATGACACCTGGAAAGCCTGAGTGCTTCCGTGCAACTTTGTCTCATCATTACTACAAGAGACCATCACACCTACCAACATAGAGAGGAATTTAAACATGTGCCGATTATATAATTGGTACTACTATTAATATTAGTATTATGGGAACATGGAAACAGGCCATGTTCCAGCAGTCCTTTAAATCAGCTGTCGTCACGCCGATCCTAAAAAAAGACCAGGCTCGACATCTCTGATGTGAATAACTACGGCCCGGAATCTCTTCTCTCCTTCCTCTCCAAAGTTCCTGAGTGTGCTGTATATAACAACCCCCACCTGTTTCTATCACAAAATAGGCTTCATGCCAAAACCAGTCTGGATTCAAAGCAACACATTCTACAGAAACACTTAGCTTCATGCAGCCAAAACAGTTAACCTGTCTTCAGTTGTAATTCTTCAAGATCTTTCTGCAGTGTTTGATACTGTCAACCATCAGATCCTCCTGGCTTCACTCACCAAAACGTGGATTCACTGGTTCTGCATGGCAATGGTTTCTGTCCATATTTTATCTTCACATGGCTTCTCCTACCACTGTTACGCTAATGACACTCAACTCATTCTCTCCGTTCCTCCTGTTGACTCGCAGATCTCTGTCTGAATTTCCTCCAGAATGACAGCGCATCACCTAAATCCCAGCAAATCAGATCTCCTGTACATCCCAGGGCATGCATCCCCAAGACCTGACCAGGTCATCCCTTTCGAGAATTCTCTCATCACTCCCACATCAAGAGCACGAAATGTTCTCTTAAATGAGGGGCTCTCACTTTCATCTCACATTAACTATCTCTCCTGAACTTGCAGATACCCTTTTTCTAACTTCCAGAGAATTCCTCACCACTGACACAGATGCTTGTCCACTCACTTGTCGTCTCTCGACTGGGCTACTGCAACTTGCTCCTGTCTGGCCTTCCTCTGGAGACCACAAGACTTCTACAGATGATCCAGAATGCAGAACGCTCTCACACACGACTCCACTACTGCAAACCCATCACTGGTTTCCTGGGGATGCTCGCCTTAGATTTAAAATTCGAATGCTTGACAAAAACCAAAAATGGTCCAGCTCTATCTGACCTATCAGCGCTGTTCAGACCATGGGTCACAGCTTCCCCTTTTAGAGCATCAAGCACAGTCTAACAAGACCCACCTCTTCACAAAGGTGGGAGTATTTTATATATATAAAAGCTTTGTAGACACAGTTTGGGGAAGGACCTTTTCTGTTCCAGCATTTTTATCAAAGCAAGGTCCATAGAGACTGGCCCACACAGAACCCTGACCTCAACCCCATCCAACACATTTGGGATGAACTGGAACGGAGATTACTAGCCAGACCTTCTCATTCAACATCAGTGACTGACCTCATAAACACTCTACACAACGAATGGGCACAAAATTTCCCACAGAAACACTCCCAAATCTTGTGGAAAGACGTCCAAGAGGAGTGGAAGCTTTTCAAGCTGCAAAGGGGGGACGAACTCCATATGAAAGTCTATGTATTTTAATGCAGTACCATTAAAGTCCCTGTTGGTGTAATGGCCAGGCGTCCCAATACTTTTGTCCATATAGTATGTGTGAGTAAAAAGAACTACACCTCCCAGCTGTCCGAGAACAGCTTCCGTGTTGAGAGGTTAAAAGCCGCTGTGATTGGGGGAGCAGGTGAAAGAGGGGCTCTTTTTGTTTACTGTCCTGAACTTTATCCCTTTATCCCACAAGTTTACCTTTTTTATAACATGGACGCGTTACAAAGACACAGGTCTCTGTACAAGGGCACCACTCCACCATGGAAGGAGACCTACAGGAAGGTAAGAGACTGTCTCTGAGAATGGAAATGATAGCTTAGCGGACTAGTCTCACTCAGGTTTAGAGTTTATTTTCTCTCATTAAGCATTTTCATTTATTCTTGTTAGCCTCATTATTATTATTATTAGTAGTAGTAGCAGTAGTAGTAGCAGTATTAGTAGTAGTAATATTAGAGGTGGTAGCAGTACTAGTACCATTAGTAATGGTATTAGTAGCAGAAGTAGTATTAGTAGCAGTTGGTAGTAGTAAGAACATTGTTTTTATTATTATTAGTGGTAGTTGTAGCAGTAATATTTTGCACACCTAACGTCTGTTAGAATACAGCCAATAATATTGTATTCATTAAAACGTTAGCTGCACTAAATGTTGTTTTACCCTATTGTTTTTTGCTCTTTTTTTTTTTTTCTCTTGCACTCTCTTGCTCTTTTTTGTTCTGTGTATTTTGTCCTGTCTGCTCATCTGTAATTTTGTGATGTTTGTTTTTTGTCTTCTATTGCTCCATGGTTCTGGGGGAACGTTGTTTTATTTCACTGTGCACTGTGTATATGGCTGAAGTGACAAAAAAAAACCAACTTGAATTTACTTTATTACTAATGTTATTTTTGTTATTATTACATTGACTTGGTGGACGATTTTTTCCAAAGCAATATACAATTTGAGGAAACACTCAATGCAGGACAGAGCAAGATTATTAATTTTTAGATAATTGTCTGATTATTAATCACCGTAGCTAGTCAGTAAGTACCAGTTCTGATTACTTTTTTTGTTTTCTTTTCTTCTCCAGCGCTGTGTGGAGAGGCTGAAGAACAGTCGGGCCCGGTTACTGGAGAAGTACCGTCAGATGGGGGAATCCATGGGGGGCTCAAAGACCTCTCTGCTTGTCCAGGAGGTCATGGAGACGGAGTGGAGCGCCTTACAGTCCGCCAACCAGTCTCTACCTTCTCTGTGGAAGAAAGATGGCATCAGAGATGTAAGGTTTTTTTTGTTTGCTTGCTTTTTTCTGTTTTTACTTTCCAAGTGAGTCAGACGCTTGCTGTGTTGAACGTTAACTCCATTGTTTTGATCCCACAGATGTACAGCGACGTGCAGGAACTGGATGAACTGGCGGTACTAGAAGAGATTCAACAGGAGCTCATGTCTCAAGGTTACTATTAATCTGTCTTGCAGTTATCTCTCACCACATGAGCTTTGAGGAACCTTTTGGGAAAAGATGAATAGTGAAGGATGTTTTTTTTTTGTTTGTTTGTTTTTTGGTTTTTTTTGTTGTTTTTTGTCTGTTTCACCCCTCAAGAGCGTTCTCTCATAGAGGAATACCACAAAAGCCAGCAATATGAGGAGCAGTATCTCAGCTCGGTCGTGGATGGAATGGAGGAAGAAGGCAAGCTCATATGTCCCGTATGTCACGCGTAAGTGGAAAGAGCATCTCTTCAGACTCCTCTTCATCAGTACTAACAACAATTTGAATGGATGCTGGCATGTGGTTTATTCAGCCTCTGGTCACGTTTTCTTCTGTATTACAGGAATAACCTGACTGTGAACAGCCATTTTATATCGTGTCCCTGTGGAGTTTATATCAACACTATGGTGAGTCAAAGTGTTGACATTTCTGGGAATGCTCCATAATTAACATGCTATCTAAAATATTGCAACTGAATCGTGATTAAGGAAGACCTTGGTGCCACTTTTGGAGCTTTGGTAGCGCGTTTGGTTATGTCTCAGGAAAACTTAAATGTCATGAAAAATGGAATTGGCTTTTTCTCAAAAGAAGCCAAAGAAATGAAATACAATCCATTCATTTTCAAAGCACACCATTCATTACACCGCACACCACAGATTCCATAAATGGAAACTATGCAGCAAAAACAGTCTGTTTTGGATTCATGCTGGAGTTACAAGGAGTGTCGTTTGCCTGTTTTCATTCTAGGACATGAAAAGAGGTTGGAAAGTGGTCACATTTTTTGTGGTGCATAAAACCACGTAAATGTGCTTTATAAATGGGCTTCTTTGGGAATAAATACAAGGACAAATGGGAGTTGTGGGTCCTTTTAATGGTGTCACACTTTCAAGATCACACAGAAGTCGGTGTAAATGAGAAATGCCACTGTCTCCACAGGGTAGGAATATCACACCAGAAGTACTCCAGCATCTATTGGAGACGAGGTTAAACGAACACATGGAAGACTGTTTCCAAAGCCCCATATTCTCAGTAGCCTCCAACATGGATGGATCACCAAACCTTATGATAAGCTGCAAGGTAAGATCACAAATAATTCCTTAAAGGAGTACTCCAATATTTTTCAATCGATGTGCTTGCTGAATTTCTTTTTTTGCATAGGCCACATTTTATGCCCCACCCCCACCCAAATATGTTTAATTTTGCAAATAAACAGTAATTGGGAGAAAATGTGTGCAGAAGTGTACTCTCTGTAGAAAGGGGGTCCATTTTCTCTCTCAAAACTTCTATTAAATGTGAATTGATCACAAAAACCCAACTTGGCATATGACCGAAACACTTCTTTTCTTCTAATTTCTTTTTTTTTTTTCTCCCCCCAACAAATAAAGATTAGAAAAGTATTCTAATGCAGAAGACTGATAAAGGTAATCAAGGTTAAAACTGTCCCTAGACCAGTTCTTGACAAATGGTGAAAGGGAACATGAGTTCAAAATGTCAACCCATGTAAAGAGAGCCAGAAACTACAGAGATCAGTACTTCGAAACGAATGCCCTTGATTAATGGAGTACTGATAATTAACTGAAGATTTCTTGTCTGCAGGTGTGTGATTACCTCTCAGTCATCCTGTGATGGCCTTATATCCACTATCAATCATGGGAGTTTTCTTTTAAATATTTGTATTTTATTTCTGTGAAATAATAAAGCTATACTTATTTAACCTTAAACACTTTCAACATGGTGTTTATGCAGTGTGTAACTTGTGCATTAAAACTGCTATTCAGGTCAAGTTTGCTCTGAGTAACAAGAAAAATGTACGATTTGGTGAAATCCCGTATATGATGATGCACATCAACCCTGAGGAAGGGCACATCTCTATTTCCAAAGTAGTCCAAAACAGAGGATGGTCCAATAGGAATGTCTCGTGGCTCTTTTCCAAATGGACAAGTTTGACATTCAGGTCCTATAAACTCAGCAAAATCCTGCTATGGGAAGCACCCAACTACTCTTCACATCGTGTGAACATTTAATGAGATATGGACCAAAGTATTGGGACAGCTGATTATAACACCAACAGAGACTTTAATTACATTGCATTCAAATATGTAGTCAAGCTCTTCCACACAATGTCTTTTTGGAGCTCGCTTTGTGCACTGGGACACAGTCATGCTGGAATAGAAAAGGTTCTTCCCCAAACTGTGTCCACAAAGTTGGAAGCATGGCATTGTCCAAAATGTCTTGGTATACTGAAGCATTAAGATTGCCCTTCACTGGAAGTAAGGGGCCTGAGCCAAATCCTGAAAAACAGGTGTGTCCCAAAACTTTTGTCCATATAGTGTAAATGGTTCGGTATTACTGTGAGGGTTTTCATTGTATTAATGACCTTGCAGCGGAAGCCACTTTTATACACAATCTGACTACACTCTCTTATACTGCTGACCAAGACATGAGTATTTATCCCTATTTGACTTACTACAGACTATGGTGTGCCAAGGGGCCCATATTTTGGTACTGTAAAGCCTTTGCAAGTCTATGGAAAAGGAATAGCAATACAGCAAGTCTACATGCCTTGAATGAGTCTGGAAGTGTGAGGTTTTAATTTTTTTGTATGGTTTGAGTAGCTTCAGGCTGTAAGGTCACTGATAAACTGATTCAAAAGAAGTACTGAGAAAACAATCACACTTGCGGGAATGATTTATTTTTACAATACCAATGATGTAAAGATTTCCATGTTACAGAGAGAAGGGTCTTTTGTATAAATCATGTAAAATGTTTTTCATTTCAGCAGAGTACTGAGGGCTTGCCTTAAATTCTGAAGATAATTTTCACTTGAGACATTTTGACATGTATTAAACCCAGACTTAGACTATATAACCAGTTCTTCAGTCTAAGACTAAAGGCTTAATCTAGAATATTAGTGAAAGTTCTGATTCCACTCCTCAACCGCCAGCTTCTGTAAACCACTCAAGTGACAAACTGTTTTCACAAAAATCTGTCAACATCCACATTAAAGAATGTACACTATGCTTAAGTTATTTGAAAATAATATAAAATAAAAGTATAAAATATGTTGTTTGTTGTGTTTATTTTGTCCTGACACCCATTTCAAATTAGGAAGAGAGGAGAGAAAAGGTGGAGACTGCACAAACTATGAACATCAGTGGCATTTGATGAAGCCACTGAGGTCCTCCAGGAACTTAATATATTCTTGATGCTCCAGCGCCGTGCTCAGCTCGATCAGCTCATCCGCAAAAGTGTTGTCGACGCCACGGTCAGCCAGGAAGTCCATCAAATGGTCATACAGTGCCTGTGGAGAGAATACGTTCCAAATATTTTAGATGAATTCATGGATTTGTATGTCCAGGTATTATATATGTCTAGAGTCATATACAGAAGTTTGTGCAGCCCTGGTCAGCTAATGTCTTTGCTGATTTGATCAAAAACAAAGTGAAGTGGCCCCTTATAGTCAGTATTTCTGAGCAGTGTGAAATTTTTCTCTGGCTTTAACCTGTCCACTGTGGGCTGCCACCAATAGAGGGCGCCTGAGGGCGCCTGAGGAGCAGTGTGTGTAGGGACATCCCTTGCTCCTGTACCTCAGTGGCAGTCCTGGGATTTGAACCTACAACCTTCTTATTGCAAGGGCAACTCCCCAACCACCAGGCCACCGACTGCCCCACATTCTCTACAAAGAACACACGTCTGCCCGTTTCTGGACGTGTGTTTTTATTACGTTACACTGAGCAAAAAAAAAAAAAAAAAAGCACTAATGTTTAGTATGCAGATTTTTGTATAGATTTAAGTTTATTCCCTGCAAAGGGCATGTACTTATCACACAATGAACAAAACAATGTGGCAAAGAGTTTTAGACTGCCGTACTGAAAAGAAAAAAAAAAACAAACAAAAAACACGTGATGGTATTATCAACGTTAACTGACGCATTTTAGCAGCACATAATATACCATTGGATGATCAACAAGGTTGAAATCCCTATTGTACTGCGTGCCCTCCTCATGTACCCATCCATATTGATTTTTTTTTTCTTATATTTGTCCTTCAGTCAAATCACATTTATCTGACCATTTATTCAATATACGAGTTTTACTCTTGACCCTCTACTTATGTTCACTTTGGCAGCATCAAGCCTACCTCAGTGGCAGTCCTGAGATTTGAACCTGCCAGAGGCAGGAACACGCAGTATTGCTTCATAACCAAAGTTGCCTAAAAGCTGCTAAGTAGATTTTTCACCTGAATGCGCACGTCTGATACCACTCGTAACTGTGCCTAGACGTTGCTCTCACTTGTGTAACAGACTAAAAGAATGGCCGGTGCAATTGACCCCGGGCTCTTACCCAGTCCAGAGAGTCTGTGTTGAGCGTGTAGCTGGTCTCTTTCCAGTCTGCCTCTCCCTCAGGCTGAAAGCTCACTTCCCGAATGGCGAAGATATCGCTCTCCTCCTCTCCATCGCCATGGCCGATCTGCTCAGACACACATGACTCGTCAGCGTTAAAGGGCATGACTTTGGTTGGCAAAGATTTTACGTGGCAAGTTAAAAAAAAAAAAAATCTCAGTATATTGCATCTCTTGCACTCGTGTTTTTTAAGGTCAGGAGCACCTTACGAAAACTCAGTTTAGGAGTTTAGAGCACCTACCTCATCTTCTGGAAAATGGCAGTCAAACACCAGTGAATTTTTTGCCCCCTGTTTTGTTACTTCAATGACAAAGTTCGGTGTGGAGACAATTTCAGGCTGAAAAACACGCAAAGACAAAAGAAGCCAAATGTCAAACACATCAGTACAGCGTTAACAGATAATGGACTGCTGATAAGTCTGTATATCACAAGGTAAGAATAACTAACAGTGAAACCATCAGACTCTAATGGTGCCAATAGTGTAACGGAACACCATTCTTTAATATTTTTTATGGCTTGTTCGTAACGTACTATTTATTATGTTGTTTATTGTGCTTTGCGAGCATTACTTATTGCTGCTAACTGCTCTAAGTGGTATGCTGTATGTGATGTGTGTGTGTGTGTGTGTGTGTGTGTGTGTGTGTGTGTGTGTCTGTGTTAATGCACTGATGCTTTTTCACATTCCAAATCGAAAACTAAAGGACTACCAGTGGCAACACTGAGGTATCCTTGAGCAAGGCACCATCCCCACACACTGCTTTCCAGGAGCCGCATCGCTGGCTGCCCACTGCTTCACTTTGTGAATGGGTTAAATACAGAGAAAGAATTTCACGCGGTGTCGTTTGGTGACGCGTGACTGTAAGGGCCACTTTATCTGGAGCTAGCGGGAGAAGCAGGAGTCCATGGAAAGGAGAGGCTCAGCTCTAACGAACTTTCTTGGTTCGGTTGGTTCAGACACGTATGGGTGGAGTTACGGAGCAGGATCCTGATATACAGCACGTCGGATTTCTCCAGTTCCTTCCCAGCTATGGCACTGGGGCATGGCTGGATTGAAAGATCCTATCACGCTCTTAAAATCGCCTGAAGTACGAGGCACGTTGGAGAATTCCCACTGGAGATCCGTGGCATCAGAATTTTGCTGTTCGCTATCTAAGGCTGTGCTAGGGCCAGATAAACCGAGTAACCAAGGAAGCTTTACCTCAGTGTCCTCCCGCTTCTGACCCTGCTCTGGTTCCTCCTCCATGTTCGGGGGGATACTGTTATTGATGTTGAATGTGATCGTCACCCTGTAAAAAAAAACAAAAAACAAACAGCTCATTTCCAGACTTGTGTGAGTCAAATAATGGCCTACAACTCAGTCATGAAGCAGAACTGTGTTAAGCGCACATTCGCTGAACTCTTACTTCTCTCCTGAGACTGAGCGAGTGAGCTTTGCTTCTGTGCCGTTCAGTTCGAGCTCCCATCCTCCAGACAGTTTGGGGAGGGACTTGCTTTTCTGGATCTTCTTCTCCTCTTTAATTTCATCAGAGAGAAATTCTGCAAATGCTTTGTCGCCTGCAAGACAACAGAAAGGGGAGCTGATCACTCAACAAACACAGACTAGCCACAGTCTGACCAGCATGGAGTGCTACAAGAAATCCTTCCTATCTATACAATCTATACAACAGACTGTTGCTACTTTGTTGTTCGATTTCATACCAGGTTTATATAGTAATTATCACTGTGTAGTACTATGCATTATGCTATGATGTGCAATAGCCTACCATAATACTTAAATACTGTGCAATTTTCTTATCGGGTGCTAAAACATCATCATGATGTTCAATATCTTATTATATGTGAGTCTTACCATGTGAAATATCACTACTTGTGTTATTAGTAGTCACTTACCTGTAAGTTACATATATAAAGCATTTTTACCCAGCATTTGTGTAGACAACAGTGCATTTCATATTAAAGTATTTCTGCATTTTTTTTTTTACTGGATTTATTTAGACTTTATATTTTATATTGCTCTTGTCTGTGTGTGTCTGTGTAGTTATTGTATACGCAGTTTCCTCTGGGATCAAAGAAGTTTTCTGATTTTTATTCTGAAAACACTCATCTTTGGAAGGGCATAAGGGATTCCTGATCCAAAAGGTGGGGGAGCTCATCCCTGTTTTGACTTTCATCAGCCATTCAAGGTCAGACTGATGCAATAAATTAATGGGGGTGACCTAAGCCACACATGGGCTCACCTCCACCTTCCACTTCTACTCAAAGTTCACAGAGTCACACACACTGATTACTTCTGCCCAACACTTTCTCCTCATTTCTCACCCGGGCAGTGGAACATTTACTCATTCATTGTTAAAGACGCCAGTCCTTAATCAGGCTAACCCTGAACAAAATCTCAGCTACACTACATGGACAGAGATATGGGGGCCCCTGACCATTACTCCAAGAGGGACTTTGACATTTCATTCAAATACATAGACTTTAATATGGAGATGGTCCTTCCTTTGCAGATATAAAAGCCTCCACTCTTCTTGGAAGGCTTTCCACAATTATTTTGGAGAGTTTCTGTGGGAATTTGTGCCCATTCATTCTGTAGAGCATTTATGAGGTCAGGCCCTGGCTCACAATCTCCGTTCCAGTTCATCCCAAAGGTGCTGGATGGGGTTGAGGTCAGGGCTCTGTGCGGGCCAGTCCAGTTCTTCCACACCGAACTCATCCACCCATGGAGCATGCTTTGTTCACTGGAGCACAGTCATGCTGGAGTAGAAAAGGTTCTTCCCCGAACTGGGTCCAAAAAGTTGGAAGCACGGCGTTGTCCAAAATGTCGGTCTGCTGAAGCATTAAGATTGCCTTTCACTAGAAGTAAGGGGCCGCAAAAAAGGAGGTGTGTCCCAATACTTTTGTCCAAATAATGTACATGTAGAGTATGCACATGGTTAGAGTATAACAGTAGTATTCACTTGGTTAGAGAGTTAGTACAGGGTGCAGGCTGACCCGGCTGATGAAACAGGTCGAGACGTTACATAAGTAGGATTACTGAGAGTTTACCTTCTGTGTGAAGACCCCCACAGCCGCAGGGGACTGAGGGAATGACAGTCTTCGTGGTGAGGAGCTTCGGCCTACCGCCTGAGGTGGCTCCGTTGCTGCTACACAGCATCCAGAGGGAGCGGGTGAAGGGCCGGGCGGAGGACGAGCCGGGGGCGCTCAGAGGCGGCCTGACCAGCGGCTCCACCGCGCGGGCCGGGGTCTTAGTGGACAGACGGGCAGCGACACTCACAGCGCGGCTTAAGGACTTCAGCATGGCTGCGTGTACTCCAGCAGGGCCAGGGGACAGACCGGACTGAAACACGTGGGGAAGGACACGGGGACTCGGAGCCGGCAAGGTCTAAAGAGTCGTGGGAAGGAACTTTTCAAAATAAAAGTCTCTTACAGCTTCCTTCACACACAGATACTGCCCCAAAGCCTGTACTTTTTTGAGGCCAACACCAGGACTGTGTCAGGTGTTGGAGCGTGCATTTGGTACAAATGACCCATTTAAAATGCTCAATAGTTTATCTTATTTTACAATTGCATACTGATACTACTACTACTACTACTACTACTACTACTAATAATAATAATAATAACAATGGTTATTTCCAAAAGTGTCTAGCTAACACTTTTTCTAATACAAGATTAGAATTCAGTCACTGTTGTGTTTTTATAACGACAGGGAAGGCTATGTAATGGGCAAGATGCACAAAGGGTAAACATGATTTGCCTGATATACATACGCACACAGATTTAAATTGTAATGTGTGTATAT
>JBBIGA010015560.1:0-14869 GCA_037576975.1 Alestes dentex | reverse complement strand
GGTAGGGAACGAGGGAACCAACCTAAACTGAGAAAAAGTAAAGGGACGCATAACAGACAGGGAGACAGGGAGTACAAAAGGGAAAACTAATACTCAGGGGACAAGGACCGGGAAGGGCGTGACGGGGACGAGGTGACCGTCACACTTAGTTACTACTTCTTGGCCTGGAACAATTTGTCATGAGTCATCCAGTGTGATAAGTTTTGTTTGCACATAAAAGATGTACTAATTTTTATTTTACTTTGTTTTGGGCTTACCTGCCTTATAGTACTTTAAATTAGGAAGAACCTGGCTACATTTCTACTAAAGTTCACATAACAGTTTCCAAATATTCAGCACAAATTTAGCTAAACATACTCCCTTTTTAAACTAATAGGCTAGAACATTCTACAGACCACTGCAAATTGATATATATGTACCGGCAAATATAATACAACAATGACATCCCTCAAAATGAACAGACACAAAGGTGTATTTGGGTTCACTGATGTTAACAGAATAACCCATTCCATATCACTGGTAAAATGACAGATTACTGACTCATTTTGTGTAGCTCTTATTGTTTTGTCATTGGGTCTCCTGAATCCACGCAGAAAAGAATTTTCCTACTTATCTTAACTGTCAGTAAGACAGTTTGCTTTTTTGATTGCGTAATTAGTTACAAACAATGGAGAAAAGAGGATGTATTGAGTCTGGCCTAATGGGTTTGTTTGTGGCTGAAAGTCCATGAGACTGGTTTGGGTGTGGTCATTGCCTTTTTCCATAGAATGTAAACACAAACTGAGGATGGTCATAGGGGTCAATGTCCTTGGTTCCATAAAAAGGGTTAGTGGTCGACTAAGCCAGAACCAGTTTTGGTAGCTCGACCCTGTGCTCCAGAGTATGGAATTACAGCAAGACTCAACGGTAAGATACCACCTGGTGCTCTAGAGCAGGGGTCTCAAACCTGTCCAGAAAGGGCCGCTGTGGGTGCAGGTTTTCGTTCCAACCGAGAAGAAGCCACACCTGAGTAACTGAAAACCATGACCAACTGATTACAGAGGTGGAATCTGGTGTGCCTCCTGCTTGGTTGGAACGAAAACCTGAACGAACAGCGGCCCTCTCTGGACAGGTTTGAGACCCCTGCTCTAGAGGGACCAGGGACGTGCACAGGGCAGGGCTAAGGTTGCCCGGGCAACTGCCTGCCTGCCCCCTTAGAAAAAATACATATAATTAAAAAAAAACAAAAATGAGCTTGCCATGCCATTCTGTTGTGTACTGAACCTACTCCCTGCTCCATCAATCTTCCATGCAAAATCGTTGTATTTCCTTGTTTAAAATGGATTGTAAAGTTCTTTCCCAAACCGTGAAAAGCGCTGTACCTGTTTTTATGGCAAAATGTGACAAAACAACTCTTGACCAATCAGAGTTCGGCCAGTGCTCTATACTATCCAGCATGGTGTCTCCCTGAAGAGAGCGGGTTTTCTCGCTTGTTTAACCTATCTTTTGAATTTTTTTTTTAATTGCACATTAATGCAGTTTTTTTTTAAAAACTCTTTTATTTTGAAAGTTCATTGGATTTTTGGGCTTGTTAGTGCGCGGAGTCTCGGCTGGTTTTCAGGGGTCAGGCGTCCCATTACTTTTTGTCCATATTGTATGGACAAAAGTACTGGGACCCATTACACCAACAGGGACTTTAATGACACTGCATTCATATACATAGACTTTCAAATGGAGTTCATATGGGCATAGCACCCACGCTCAGACAGAGAGAGAGAGAGAGAGGCAGAGAGAGAGAGAGAGAGAGGCAAAGAGAGAGAGAGAAAGGCAGAGAGAGAAAGGCAGAGAGAGAGAGAGAGAGAGAGAGAGAGGCAGAGAGAGAGAGAGGCAGAGAGAGAGAGAGGCAGAGAGAGAGAGAAGAGTCGCTACAGAGACAACACGTTTCACTGCAAATAGTTATAAAGTGTATAAATATACATACAGTCAGAGACTGGATCTTTTTGTCAAATTGAGATGAGTACTTTGAATGGTTCTGAATTTAAGATTGAACCCACTGGCCATTTGTATGTACATTTTTATCAAGTTATTTGTTTAGATTTAACATAAATAATAGTTATTCTTTAGTTTTATTCAGCTATTTATTACTGCATGGTCTTTTGCCTTAAAAAGAAAGACAAAAAAGAATGGGTTTGTAGCATTTTGAAAAATATATATAATAAACTTTAGGTTTATAATCAACAACATTGTTGTTGATTATTGTCAAATATGTTCAGACTAAGCCAACAAACAATTTCAACAGGATAAATTTGCAAAATATGTGGGTCTGGATAAATGAATGTCATTTTTCTAATAACTAGTAAAATGGCGTTTTGGAAAAGAGCTCTTCATATATTGCCGTCAGCTTTCGGAGCGCAAAGAGGAAAAAAGATGCGGGAGTCATCTTCGCCAGAAAAATGCTTTTTAAATTTGCCACGCTGGACAGAGCTCAGTTACATGCAGCAGCAGCTCAACAGCTTCACACCTAGTGCAGGTCCCTGTATGGCCCATTCCCCTGTACTGAGCACCTACTGAACAATGGCAAACTTTGTGCGTTTTTTAAAAATGCCACCTGAAGCACTTCATGTCAGGTAGAGAGAAATGCATGTTGCAGTAACGTGAACCGTACAGACTCATTCTGAGACTAGTTACTTCACCATCAAGCTCTTCACTTTCCCTATAAGTTAATCGAGTGGAGGTAGCTAGTTTCTGAAAGCTCAGCCGGTCTGTTTCCCTTTTAGCTCCAAAATCAGTCTGGTCAAGAGCTACTGTCTGACCTCTTGCTGGCCATAGAAAGGGAAATGGAAGAGGTCCTCAAGATTTTTACTGCAATGGCCCCCAATAGGATGATTCCCCTTTAAACTTTGACCCACCAAATAGTGGTGCAAAAGTGCCACCTAGGTTTGCAGTGGCATATGATGCCTTGGAGGTCAGCAGAGAATTTATTTGAAACCTGTATATGAAGAAAAGGTTAAAAAAATCACTGCAAGATTAAGAAAAGGCTACAATCAGTGCACAATCTGTCACACACACCAGAGCACGTGAAGTCAATCGGCCTCGGAAATGACTCACGTATATAAGCAGGAAGTCGGAGTTCATCTGCACACAGACATTGGTTCTCTAACAATCGACGTGTCACCCTCAACTCTATGGTACCGTGAGTACTCTCGACTCAACACGAGTCAACACCTTATCTTACCTTTTCTCTGTGTGAGAACGCGGGTTCCTTTGGTGGGAATTTCTACTCCTCTGGGAGCGTTCTCAGAATAACCGCGTGACTAACCAGCTTTCTCGTGCATTCCGCGACTGGGCTCCTCCATCACACCACATGTGGGCAACTCTCCTCAGCTTCTGACTCTCAGCGTGACAGAATGTCTGTGTCCGAGGGAAGCCCAGCGGAGATCGCTCGGCTGTGGGAGATAGTTAACCAGCAGGCGGTCGAGATGGTGAATCTTAAGCGGGAGGTGGTTAATCTCCGAGCTGAGGTTTCCACTCTGCGACAGATCCTCCAGGACCGTCCTGCTGAATGCACTCCCCAGCCAGCGTCTCCCACCACTGAACAACATCCAAAAATCGCACTACCGAAGAACACCATCCACCATCACGGTGCACGCTTTTCCAAGGCCGTGCACCTGGTGGCTCTGACCAGACTCCCCTCTGCCAGGACCACCACAGAACTCATCTTAGAGCACGTAGTCCGCTTGCATGGGTTCCCTCAGGACATCGTCTAGGACAGAGGGCCCCAGTTCATGGCCAGGTTCTGGCAGGCCTTCTGCCGTCTGATCAACGTCTCCACTAGCCTCTCCTCAGGTTACCACCCTCAGACAATTGGTCTGACGGAGCGGGCCAACCAACAACTGGAGCGCTTTCTCCGCTGCTTTGTGGCAGATCGACAGCGCTCCTGGGCTCGCTACCTCATTTGCGCTGAGCTATCCAATAACCTCCACCAGTCCACTGCCACCGGGCTGAGCCTATTCGAGGTTTGCAATGGGTACTTCCCTTCCGTGTTCGATCACCCTGAACCGGAGGTGGAGGTGCCCTCGGCCCAACAGTTGGTCCGCAGGTGCCGGCGGGTCTGGGACAGGGCCAGACGCTCCATCCTTCGTGCCAACGCCCGCTATACCAAGCAACATCACCGCCGGCACCCTCCGGGACGCTTGTTCCATGTTGGTGACAGGGTTTACCTCTCCACCCGACATGTCAACCTGCGCACTGAATCCAGGAAGCTGTCACCCCGATTCATCGGCCCCTTCAAGATCACTCACCGCCTGAAACCTGTCACCTTCCGGCTCCAGCTGCCTGCTTCTCTCCGGATCCACCCTGTGTTTCACGCATCACAACTCAAACCTGTTTTCTTCTCCCCTCTGTCTCCCCAGGCTCCTGCCCCTCCTCCGCCCCGGATCATCGACGGTGGTCCTGCATACACCGTCCGGCGGATCCTGGACTCGCGACGCCGAGGAACGGTCCTGGGTCCCCGTTCGCTTCATCTTGGACCCTGCCCTCATCCAGGACTACCGTCATCGGGTATCCTCTCAGCCGGGTCCGTCTGGTGACGGTTCTGGAGGGGGGGTACTGTCACACACACCAGAGCACGTGAAGTCAATCGGCCTTGGAAATGACTCACGTATATAAGCAGGAAGTCGGAGTTCATCTGCACACAGACATTGGTTCTCTAACAATCAACGTGTCGCCCTCAACTCTATGGTACCTTGAGTACTCTCGACTCAACACGAGTCAACACCTTATCTTACCTTTTCTCTGTGTGTGTGAGAATGCGGGTTCCTTTGGTGGGAATCTCTACTCCTCTGGGAGCGTTCTCAGAATAACCGCGTGACTAACCGGCTCTCTCGTGCATTCCGCGACTGGGCTCCTCCATCACAATACATTTGGGCAACTCTCCTCAGCTTCTGACTCTCAGCGTGACACAATCAAATGAGCCAAAAAACTGAAGGTGAGTGGTGCCACAGGAAATTTTGGCTTTAAAAACCTAAGCTCCATGTCTCATGCTAGACCTGTTGATAGGTCAACTGAATAAGCCACTGACTTGGTTGATGAAGACTGTCATTTCATTCCAACAGTTAGTTTGCCATTCAGGTGGACTGCAGTGTTTGAAGGGCTGCTCCAATCAGAAGGATAATTCTGCAGGGAGTCGTCCAGTCCAGACGACCCTGAGTGGCGCCGCGGCTTAAACTGTTCCCAATTTCTGTTGTGCACTTAAATATACCAGAAAATTCAATGTATCAGCCTTTGTTTTGTTTTGTTCAATTGTCATGTTGACTGTTAATGTTACAGAGAACTTTAATAAAAGTTGCTCAATGTTGGACACCTGTGTTCCTCCACTGTGTGTGTGATGTCATCAAACGACTAGTTGACTCGACTTCGACTTTGATGACGGATAAGTCGACTTGAAAAAATCTGAAGTCGTTAATGCCCTAGCTACTACTATTGCTTACAAAGGCTAATTAAATGTACTGTATACAGTATGCTATTTCTATGGTATTTTAGCATACCTGTTTGAGAAGGTGTGAACTGAATGCATGGTCTGAAATCCTGCTTTCAGTGAACTTTAGCTTGCAGTACAGCATTTAACTAATCAATTTTTTCCTTTACACATCACATCATTTTCATCACTGATTTCATCAGCAAATTTTTATAGACTCCTTTCTGATGACATGACCATGTGGCCTTTAGACGTTCTGTTTTGCATTATGCGATACAAATAATCTTTCAGTAGTACAGTAGTACTGTTGGAGAGGAAGCAAACTATAGAAAGTGAGAGTGAACATAGTTGAGTATGGCTGTGAGCACTGTCTTTAGAGGTCCTGGAGACTAGAAGATGAAAGGCTGGTCTGCATTCAAAATAAGAAGCAGAAGCATAGTAGTTGTCATTTTGGTGATGTACTTTCCCTCTTTACAATGTGGCAGACTGAACAAATAATTTGCCATCGTGTGTAAGAGCACTCCTCAAGGTGCATACTGTGGTGCAAGACAGAGCTGAGAAAAGGTAGCTGGAGGAAGAGACTAGTAATCAATTGATGTCCCTCACTCTAACCCTTTTTGGGTTCTCTCAGTCTTGAGAAGGATGAGGGTGTTTGCAGATCTACATTCAACTGATTACCTTGTCAAATACAGTTCCCTTGCTAGGGCACTCTAATGAGTTTTGGAATGGTCATAAAAGTTCACAAAATCAAACAGTATTTTAGGATTTTTCAACATTGAACCAGCTTCTAGCTAGCATTATAAGTACTCATATTTAAGGACATTATATCTGAATCTCTTATGCTTTGGTCAGGTTCTAATCTGGGATGGGTTTTCTGACAGCATCTATCAGGAAGCTGGGTAGCTACACAGTTGCAGACGGCGATGGAAGACTTTTATTTAAGATGAAGGCGACCAAACGGAAGCAAGGGAAGCGACATAAACAGGATCTAATAGTTGAACAAACACAGACTGGGTTGGTACACAAAAGACGAGCAGCTGGCCAAAACACACAAAATGGCAGCGCACAGAGTTTGTTTTCCAAAATACGGGCAACGTTCATAACAGAAAGTAGAGTCAGGTCCAAGGGGTAAACCAAAGCGAGGTTGAGAACAAGGCAAGATCAAAGTCTTGTAATCCACCGAAGAAGCAAGCAAATAAGTAATCCATGAAGTAGATAGGTAGATAGGCAAGCAAATAGGTAGATCCATGAATGAATGGATGGTGTATCTTGTCCAGGTCTAAATAGTGAACGTGAACATTGGTTCTGTGTGTGTGTTTGTGGGGCGTGACCGAGGGGTGTGGCTAGAATTCCAGAGACCGAGATCAGGGAGGCGTGGTGAGAGATGTGTGAGTGGGGCGTGTTGTTACTAGTCCAGATGTTAAGTTGAATTTGGACCAGTGAAGGAAACATAGAAAGATTATTATAATTATCAGAAGTTCAAACAACAGTGAAGCATTGCATATCAAGTATCAAGTTCATTACAATTCAAATTTTAATGCAATGAAAGTATTTCACCACTTTCGACAGTTAATTTTCCAAAATACATGTGTAACTTAATGCTTACACCTAGGGTTACCAATCACAGTCCTGGACACCTCACATTTCGCACAGATTTTTGTTTTTCTTCATATAGCACACCTGATTGATTGATTGATTATTAATTCACAGCTCATTTGCTGGATTAGGTATTTAAAAGTAGGGCAAACACAAAAATGGCTTTGGGAACTGCTGGCTTACTTCAACATGGTAGGGAGACACAGGATGTGTCAGGTAAATCTGAAGAGTGTCAAGAAATCAATTTCGGAACGTTCTCAAAAATCATTCTGCAACGTAATTGGGGACTGAGACAGATGAGACAGGTACACATAAACCCAATCTAAAAGATACATTTTTGGCCCTGCAGTCCTGACTTCCTTCACATTCCAACCTTGTTTAGTAAGGTGATGTTGATCAAATTGGTCATTATTACATTATATAGCTGTAGCTATGTTACTATGAATACATCAGACATTTTAAAGCCACTTAAAACCGTTACATTTGTGGCAGTATCTGTACTAACTTGTTGCTTACCCTTCTCACTACAGTTTCAGTATTTTGTTGAAAACAAAAAGGAAAATAATATAGCATTTGCCTGAACCCAGCTGTTTTAATAATCTGTATACTGCAAACCCTAAATCTCCCTTACTTTACCTGCATTTACAAGCATTAAGGTCAATTCTTTTTTATTTATTAATTTTTACGCCTATTTTTATGCCGATTCTTTTTTCTTTCAATTTACAAAATGCTACAAAGTGGGAGGGTGAAGAACAGACAAATGAAACACAAACCATTTAAAACATACTGTAATACCGCAACAGCTCAGCTTGCTAAGAAGAGAACACTAACTAAAGATTCTTAGAGAGCATCACATTGTTGAGCACCACATTTAGTAATGGGAAAGAGGTAGGTCATCCAACCCATCTAACCCACTCCTGTGATGTCACCAGAGAGTGGACTTATGATCTCCCAATGTTTGTATCTCTTTGGAATGACAAAAAATGAATTCATTGTTTTTGGAATAGTTTGTTTTTTTGCTCAATTATGGTCTTGTTTTACCTCATATGAATTATATATCCACATATCTTACTTCTTTTAAATATTTTTATATCTCCCCAGTTCAGATTTCCCAAAATCTACTGGCATATATCAATGAGGAGAACCTCTTGCTACCAAGAAGACTGAGGTTCTTCCTCAGTCCACAGAGCCAGTGCAAGGACAAACCCAAGAGAGTAACACAAGGAACATGAAGGTTCTAAGAAGGAACCAAGTATGGTGACAGCACCCCGGACTGCTTAATCGGCTGGGGTTTTAAAGCTGAACATACAAAGGAGAGGGAACACAGAGACCAGTCATAGACACCAAGCAATAATCCTTGAGTTAACACAAAGGGAGACACGAGGGAAAACCTAAGCAGATAATCACAGTAAGAACATGAGGGCTCAACCAAACCATAACAAACCTACACATGGACAGGGGGGCGTGGCAAGGAGACCCCAGCTCAGTAGTCCCATGGACAGGGCAGAGTTTGACACCCAAGCACACACTCAAAGGGCATTAGGCTGGTGGCAGAGTGGTGTAATGAGTTCTGGGCATACTTTGCCCAGAGGATTGAGCGTTCATTGACCATTGGATCCTGGGTGGATCAATTGGACAGCATATTGGACAGCATATTCTCCGGTATGCCATACTACAGGAACACCGACTGGAACAGAGTCTCCGCTACTTGCCAGGCAGTAGGAAGCAAACTGAAGGAGATAAACCAAACACCCTTGGAGAACCGGTCAATGACCACCAAGGTAGTGTATCCCCTGGAGCTCGGGAGTCTATGGCTATGTGGGACCATGGTCTCAGTGGATCTGGCAGGTGTAGTAATTTCTCAGCAGGCAACTCACAAGGGACTTTGGTGACCATAAATACTGAATGAGAATGGAGTGCTGCCCTAATGTTTGGCCATTTTCGGTTAATTGCCACAACAAAGTTTTTGGATTCCAGGCTGCCCTGTTGCAGGAGTAGTGTGAGCCCATTCTATTACACAGCTACGGAGTGGATCAAGGCATGGCATGGGAGTAGGGTTAAGTGATGAACTACGATTGATTTCTGAGTGTAAATCCCACTCTATATGTTCAGTGATAAGAGCTGCTGGTATAATAGGTTCAGGCTCAGTACTGTTAACTGGGGTAGTGTAGCATCGTGATAGCACGTCTGCCTTACCATTCTTGGACCCTAGTCGATATGTGATAAGAAAATCAAAGCAAGTGAAGAACAGAGCCCAGCGTGCCTGTCGTGGGTTTTACCTTTTAGCCTGCTGGATATACTCTAGGTTATGGTCTGTTAACATGGTAAATGTGTGTCAGGACCCCTCCAACCAATGACGCCACTCCTCTAATGCAGCTTTCACTGCGAGCAGCTCACAATTTCTGATGTCGTACTTTCTCTGTCGTAGTTTCTCTCACATGGGTGGAGTTTTCCCCCGAGGTCTCTGTGACAGCATCGCTCGGATACTGACTTCTGAGGCATCAACCTCCACTACAAAAGGCTTTGCTGGGTTGGGTAATTATAGGACAGGGGCTGTTGTGAACAGCCTTTTTAGCTTGGTAAATGCTTCGCGTGCTGATAAGGTGAAGCGGATCTTTCTTGGTTTTCCTGTGAGAAGGTCCACAGAGCTGAAACCCCAGATGAACCGGTACTCACACTTCTCAGCTTTTGCATACAGCCCGTGGGAGAGCAGGACCTTATGGACGTGCACCATGCGCTTCGATCTGAGAACACTCCCGTAAAGAGTAAAGATTCCCACCAGAATCCACGTTCTCATTCACACACAAGAAGTGGTATGTATGTGAGTATTCACAGTCCTGAAGAACTAAACTGGCAGATGGGTGTTGGAGACTCAATGACTGAGCACTGCTTACCCCCAAGTATCTTTGTTCAGTGTGCTCTTCAATGGTTAAGGAGATAGGAGACGCCTGGTGGGTGATAGGGCTGTTGGAAAGGACCTGATCGTCAGTGGTGGTGATGGTTATACGGTGATGTTTATATGAGATAATGCCTCTAATCTCACACCCAGTTGGGCAGTGAAAGCTCGATCAATGAAATTATCAGCTGCACCTGTCGTGGCTAAAACTGAATCAAGAACCCAAATCTAAAACAAATCTAAATCAAAAAATCAAAAATCAAATGCAGTCGGAGAAATGCAGCTTGCTACTTTATTAAAGAATAAAGCAGTCTCATGGTCCATGATGACACCTCCTCTGAGTAACGTGTCCCTGGGTGGGCTCTTATACCCTCAACAGATCATTCACATTATCTAAACTGGGCAGAGTCCACTCCAGTAAAGCACCTTCCTTGTGTCTTCATGGCAAGACTCCATGGCACCAGCCCTGTACAAGCGCCTTTTGGTTTGCACAAAACATCTTATCTAACAACCGTTGGCTCGAAAACATCTAATAGGCAAATTGAGTTTAATACCTTTAGTACAAGTCTGCCTCCCTAAGTATAACCTGTGTTATATAATGTGCTTTACTGTACTTGACTAATTTCACAAAAAACCCAAGAAGTTTTTAAATGTGTGGCCATAGATTTTCTCTTTACACTAAGATTTCCCATTTAGTGCTCAGTGCACATTATAACAACTACAGACACCGAATACTTAATATTGCACATAAAATAATAGTTGCTGCTTAATTTATGGCAGACCCTGAAAAATCCACAGTAGAATATTTAATATTTTATAGTAAAACCTGATTCATTTGTGGTAAACACTGTCATATACTTAATGGGAATGAAAACATACTATTTTAAACAATATATTTATCACTTAAATATTCATTAATCCCCCCTCTCTCTGACAATAAAGTCAGAGAACTACTCAACTAACAAACAAACTTGAACATCCAACTCAAAACACAATAAGAAAGAAAAACAATTCAGAAATACACATATAAATAAGAAACACCTGTTGAACTGAACTCTCTTCCAACCAAAGATGAGCAAAAAACCCCAGAACTTTGTCATTTAGAGGAAATTTTTCATCTTACCCAAAATGTTGTGGTAGTGCCATCAGCGCTTGGATTTAGCAGTGTTCAGTCCAATCAATGCATACATTATACCTTCAAAAACCACAGTGCTGAATAGAAACTAACAATACAAAAGACACATGAAGAATAAAACAAAACTCACAAAACATATTAAAGAAAAATTACTAACTAAATATATAGCAAACCAGTGGTTCCCAACCTTTTTTGCTTGAATCCCCCCCTTGCCTGTGTCCAAGACAAGCCAGGCCCCCAAACCCCAACTCCTACCCGCATAGATGCACAAAAAGAATAAAGAGATTACAAACTATTATTTGCAAAAAATAAGCAGCGGTTGTAGGTTTTTGTTCTTATACTCTTATATATACACACACATACATACACACACACACACACACACACACACACACACACACACGCATGCACGCACGCACGCACACACACACACACACACACACACACACACACACACACACACACACACACCTTACATGAGCAATAAAGATAGACTTTCAGAGATGTATCAGCACCTAGGCCTATACATACAGCTCTATCAAAGACCTCCTTCTACGTTTCTCAGACATTGGGGTTTTATGAATTTAATATGTACATTAATATTATTCTGGTAACCTCAGTGCAGACAAAATCGTGCATACCCCCTGCTATCTCTAGGACCCCAGGTTGGGAACCACTGTAGTAAACTAACAAATAAATGCAGTATGGTCTCCAAAATTCTTTTCCAAAACAGATGGAATACCAGGTCATGTTCTTCGTCCATTTTTGTACCATGCACATAAGTTGCACGGCACTGTCGGCGTGAGCCAGGAGAGGTCTCCAGTACATCACTGGCCACACTTAAGGCAACTCCTCCACAAAATCAACTATCCACACTCATAGAAACATCATCACCCCTAATATTGTAATGGGAGGAAAAGTCCTGAGCTGCAATCTCCTGGTCAGCTCCACTGTGGTCTTCTCCTATGGTAGTCTCATCGCTATCACTTCCTTCTGACTCCGCTCTGGGTAACAGATTCCTGGGAACTCGCGTACAGTGATACCAAGTCGTGTTATCTTCCACTTGTATTGCTGTGGGTATTACCCTTACCACCTTATGAGGCCCACTCCGTCTGGGCTCATTCCACTTACTCTTGAATACTCTTACATATACTTGGTCTCCTGGTTTTATTGGATTTATCAGTTCCTCCTCTGGTTCTGGAGCCCGCTTCTGCTCCTGTTGTTAGATAGCTTCTTACATAGCAGTTAACTATTTTATATATATCCTCAATCTGGCTTCCAATTGTTCCCAAGAGGGTCCTTGATAGGGCTTCCCCCAAATGTGGTACAGGTATATGTCTCTCAGTAAACATTTAATGAGGTGTCAGATGGGAGATCCTTTTGACCTGAATACAATAAATGAGTAGAGTAAATGATCACTGGTCATCCCATTGTTACCACAGACACATTCTTACATCCATAATATGCTGCTACTAAACCCTGATAGAATAGTGGCCTTCCCTGGTCCACTCCATCTAACTTTAATGCTACAGATTACTTTTTTCTTTCCCCTGGATGTTTCCCTGCATCAGTACTTGCCAATACATGTCTATCACACAGGTTAACAACATACAAATGAAACAGCTTTCTATAATTAGGTGTTATTTCAGCTCTATACGCCACCTGCTTTTCTAGGTACTTTACCTGTGTTTGACAATGGCATAATTTTACCTGTGAGACTATATGTCCCCTCTAATTCTTAGGACCTCATGACATTACTCTTATCATAGGGGAACATAAAATTAAATGATCAATATATTATAATATAATACTGTTTAAAACTAACTCCTCTAGATCTCATCTCAAAACCTGATTAAATATGTGAGGAGAATATTTAAAGCTCTGAGGAAGCCTTGTATGGCCATATTGCTTCCCTTTTTTGTAAGAACAAACAAATACCTTATTCATCAGCTATGGGAACACACGTCTATTGCTGTTGGATGTTTAGCATCTGGGAGAATATTCATTAGTAACCTCTCCCAACCACACTTGCTTGTTTCCCCTATGCTATATTTACCTGTGCACTAACCAAAATTTTTGCTAATATGAATGCCATCTGGAGCACACCACACAAATTTGAGTTCCCAACATGCACAAAGCACCTTTCCCCAACTGTTTTACAGGAGTTTGTTCTAACACTAATACAAGTTATACTAATCGTATTATCCTGTACTGTTAAATAAACTGGATCCGTCACCGGTATTAACAACATTTGTCCCAAAAATCCTATTGTCAGGACAAATTTTCCTAAAATGGGGAGATTAATGACATGATTTGAATCTAAACATGTATAACACACTCCTGTGTCTATAAATATAGACAATTTTATTATTTACCTTGACTTGCAGCCATGATTGTACTGGGTTTGAATTTAACAGTGGAATTTGACCCCATCCCTGTGGAGGTCGCCAGGTCGACCTTCCCTACATTCCAGGTCTCCTTCATGGATTTACTGGACATGTCTTTCAGATGTGCTCCCCTTGGGATTATTGTTGCTGGTGTCTGCCTCTTGTCCTCTGTCCTCTGTCTTCTTGGTCCACCTCCTCCAAACTGGAATGGGAGGAGCTGTAGACTACAATAATTGCTGAACTCAGTTTCCCTGCTGACCCGTAGGTAGTGCAGGATTTGCTGTGTCTGACATCTGCAACATTGACCCTTGCTCTGTCACTGTGGCTTAAAGTTCCTCTTTTTTTCCTTGGCCTTCTGCTCTCTTTGTTTGTTTGTCCACTGCATATATCACATGAGCCACAAACTCATCAACATCTTATCAGTGAGCCCCACCCTGTTTTCCAGCTTGCTCTTTGTGCCATAAGGCACCCAAACGTTTTTTCGTCAATGTCCAGTAACCACTCATGGGACCCTCATGCAGTTCCAGCAGACTACTGACCAACCCCCAACAGAGCTTGGGTCTACCATAATACATAATTAGCCTCTGTCCCCTTTGTCAGTATTGATGCCTGTACAGACTGTCTGGCTTAGTTTCTGAATAGTGTCATCAACTCCATCCGCTATTTCCTCTTGAACATCCCTTTTTGGGGCACTCCATTCGACTCTCATACCAGGTGTCCTAATCTCACTATCCCTCTTATATTTACGATAGCAATCTACTTTCTACAAAGATATTTGCCCCCCTTATTTTTAAACCATTCTAATGTTTCTAATTCATTTTCTCTTTTTATCTTTCTCTTTTCACTTTTACCCCCTGACATTTAATTCTGAATGAGGACTTATAAAGCCTCACACAGCCCCAAATTAAACATACCCCTTTCTGGCCATTTAGTATTTAGATTGAGATTTTTTCCACTTCACCCAATTCCCATAATTACATTTTTTAATAAAGGATTCTCCTCACACATTTTATCCGCCCGCCTTTTTAGCCTCAGTTTACAATTTTACAGTTTTTTTTTTCTTTTCCTTATTATTCTAGTTGTTGTTTTTTGTTCTATCTTACTCTTAATGTTATCTTATAATACTTATTATTTACCTTAATTATACAATATATTTACTTTATCCCACTTTTTACCACTTTATTGTATTCTATTTAATTCCTTTTCTTTTATTATTATTGCTATTATTATTATTATTATTGCTATTATTATATTATTATTATTATAACCTTGCTTGTCTAATGTATATACATATATCCCCTTCTGAACACAATACAATCTTTCTTTTCTCTTTCGGCTTTACCCTTCAGGGGTCGCCACAGCGAATCATCTGTCTCCATTTAGTCCTATCTGCTGCATCC
>JBBIGA010015551.1:0-14870 GCA_037576975.1 Alestes dentex | reverse complement strand
AAAAAGAAAATTGGCATGTGCATATGTATTTACCCCCTTTGCAATGAAGCTCCTAAAAAGTTCTGGTGCAACCAATTACCTTCAAAGGACATATTTAGCAAAATGAAGTCCACCTGTGTCCAATCTAAGTGTCACATGACCTGTCGGTATAAACACACCTGAAAGGCCCCAGAGGCTGCAACACCACTAAGCAAGAGGCATCACACCATGAAGACCAACAGAGGTGGACAGTAACAAAGTACATTTACTTGAGCACTGTACGTAAGTACAGTTTTTGAGTATCTGTACTTCACTTGAATAGTCTTTTTTTTTTAACCTATAAATTTCACCTCACTACATTTGAAAGACAAAACCGTACTTTTCACTATATTTCTATCAAGGTTCTTGTTATTCGTTACTTTCAGTTCTGAAAGTGAGTGTTATTGTCTCACTTTTCTTAAGTATTTTTGGAAGCACGTACTTCGGTACTTCAACTTAGGTGAAATTTTACTGTATTACTTTCATTTGTATTGGAGTAACATTTGAACAGAGTGCCACAACAAACCAGAGAAGAGAGGGCATTAATCAGAGAGGCAGCACAGAGACCAAAGGTAACCCTGAAGGAGCTGCAGAGTTCCACAGCAGAGACTGGAGTATCTGTTCATAGGACCACAATAAGCCATACACTCCAAAGAGCTTGACTTTATGGAAGAGTGGCCAGAAAAAAGCCATTACTTGGTGTTAAAAATAAGACTGCACATTTTTGAGTTTGCCAAAAGACATGTGGGCAACTCCCCAAATGTATGAAGGAAGGTGCTCTGGTCAGATGAGACTAAAATATAACTTTTTGGCCACCAAGCTAAATGCTCTGTCTGGCACAAACCCAATACATCCCATCACCTCAAGAATACAATCGTCACAGTGAAACATGGTGGTGGCAGCATCATGCTGTGGTGATGTTTTTCAGCAGCAGGGACTGGGAAACTGGTCTGAGTCAAGGGAAAGATGGACTGTGCTAAATACAGGGATAGTGAACAGGGATATTGTCAGTCTGCCTGTGATTTGAGACTGGGGTGGAGGTTCACTTTCCAGCAGGATAATAACCCAAAGCATACTGCTAAAGCAACATTCGAGTGGTTTAAATGTGTTGGAATGGCCTAGTCAAAGTCCAGACCTTAATCCAACTGAGAATCTGTGGTCAGACTTGAAGATTGCTGTTCACAAGCGAACACCACCCAACATGAAGGAGCTGGAGCAGTTTTGCCTTGAGGAATGGGTAAAGATCCCAGTGCCAAGATGTGGCAAGCTCACAGAGACTTATCCAAAGCAACTTGCAAAGTACTGACTTTAGGGGGGTGAACAGTTATGCATGCTGAAGCTTTATTTAGTCCTATTTGTTGTTTGTTTCACAATAAAAAAGCCTCTTAAGTTGTAGGCATGTTCTGTAAATGAAATGGTGCAAACTCTCCATTTAAATTCTAGACTGAGAAAATGCCAAGGGGGGTGAAAACTTTTTGCAAGGCACTGTAAGTGTAGAGCTGCCGAGCCTTTTTTCTGGGTGCAGCAATACAGTCAGAAGTTTGGTGAGGTACCCCTCGTAGGGGAAGCAGAGTGAAGCGGGTCCTAAATAGGACAGCTCAGGCATGGTCTTGCTCTTTCCTTACCTGGCCCTTGAGATTATAGATGCACACAAGTTTCTCCATTAGAACCGTCTGGACAAGACACTTTAACAGACACACACAGACTATGATTAAATGTAAATGAACACCAGGGGCAGCTGTTCACCTCTTTATCAAAGCCAAGCAACTGTAGCAGCTGTATTCCCGATAGCAGGCTGGTGATGTGGAACTTGTTGCCGATGCTGAAGATGGTCTCTAGGTCCCGGCGGGTAAGAGATCCCAAAACTCGACCGTCCACCAGCTGGTTCTGGAACAGCTGGGAATATTGTGACAGGCCAATGTCACTCAGCCACGTCTTACACACCCACTGATGATCCATGTCAGCTGCCTTGGACAGCCTGCGGAGGAAACTTGGCTGTTTTTTTAATACAACCACAAACTATAACTTTGAGAAAGGAGTTATACAATTAATTATGCAGACTGTCTTGTATCTCAAATGCAGAAAAGTTGACAGGAAATGATTCTACATAGGTAATTGCGCTATATTATTAATTATTTACTCCTTATGTCCCAAAGTAGAAAAAAGCATCTAAAATACAAGGTAGGATCTTCTAGTATAGTGTATCTTTTACCCTACTCCATTCTCTGCCTCTCTGTAATCCTCAATGGCCAGACGGAGTTTCCGGCGGTGCAATGGGCTGTTGATTCCCAGTCCCACCTCCAGATCCTCATCTGTCAACCCCAGCAGGACCTGTAGCATGAAGTTACCAACACTGGGCTCAAAACAAACTAGAAAGTATGCACACACAAACACACACACACCCATGTGTCTGCTATACACGGCCCATTTATCAGCCTGCTTCAGACTGCTGCAGATTTTATCAGCTACTACAAATATTTATATCCACTGAATGATAAAGCGAAACATTTATCACTTGTTTTTATTGTCAAAAAACAGATATTTAAACTCTGAGTCTGTAAATGTATCCAGACTTCATCTCACACCACACAACTGTACAACAAGGAGTCTCATAGCACTTTCTTAATACTGCATAGTAGTTACTAAACATTCATTCATTCATTTTCTGTAACCGCTTAATCCTCACTAGGGTCACAGGTACCCAGAGACTTTTCCTGGGTCTACAGGCATGAGGCAGGGATTCACCCTGGGCGGGGCGCCAGCCCACCACAGGGCTAGTTACTAGACAATAAGTGTAAATGGCCTGTTGTATACATTTTTTTGAAAGTGAAGCTCATTTATGACTTTTGTGAGGTCTGACGTACCAAAAGAGTATTATTTTATTACATGACCAACTTCCACCTTCCTTTTATCTCTTAGTATTAAAAATGTTGTTTATGTAATTGTGTCTTTAAGATGCAAATGCAAATGACCTCTGTTGTGATTGGTTGCCTTTGTACATCATTCAGTAAACTGCCAGGGGTAAAATGTGGAACAAACTGTTCAGCCTGTTCAACAGCTGGTTTTGATTTCAGCTGATAAAATACAGCAGGACGGAGAGCAACAGTACAATTTCCACATCAAAGAGGAGCATATATTACAATGTGTGACGTCCAATCATGGTGTTCTGCTGCGTAAATCAGTTAATTATGCAGCAGAACACCATCAGACAGCACAGAGTGCCTCACCCAGATGAACCTAGATCTTCCCAGACGAACTGGTACCAGGATACTGGAACCAGAGGGTGAGAGAGAGTGACTGACAGCAATGCTTCAGTATTTGATGTGGTGTGGGGCAATGAGGCATCTACCACTCCAGAGGGCTTTTTCACCTGTTCAAGCATGTTTTCATTGTCGCTGCCGCCCTATAGAGGAATTCTATGAGGATGGCGGGTTTATAATCGTCATCCACATCACCAAATCTCCCTACTAGAAGTGGTTTAAAAAAGTGGCTGATGTACTGAGAAGTGTGACATGGCAATTGTAAAAAACAGGAATGTGCCGGGCTAAACCGCTTTAGGCTAAATGGTCTATCACATGCAAGCATATTCACTTTTGTGACATGGACGAGTTTGAATCAGGCTATTTTGCTGATTCGTTTCTATATATGGGCTTTCACTCATGCAAAAACTTCTATTTTAAAAAGATAAGCAAAAAAAAACTACGATTTTCCCCACTAAGAAGAACTAAGAAGGTTGCAGTTTAAATGTGTATTTTCGAGGTGGAATTGTCACACAAAAACATGTTGGTCCTGTGGGCGTCTTGTGGAGACAGGCTGATGCTGTACCTTTCCGCTCTTCACATTCTCAGAGCAGGCTCGCATGTACATGGGCATCGCCATGACAACCTCGAGCCAGGCCTGGACTGTTCCCGCCTTCCACAGCGAGATGGGCCGGGTGCGGGTGATCTCGGCCTGCTGCAGCCTCTCCAGCTGTTCCTCGCCGTCCGACAGGCTGGGCTGCGTCAGGCTCGACAGGCTGTCTGAGTCTGGGGTCAGCAGGAGGGGGGGTTTAAAAGTGGGTTTCAGGGTTCAGAGGGATGGAGAGCAAAAACACTGCCTTATCCATTCTGCAGAAGAGTGTCAAAAATGCATTGACGCAACTGCACCACTACCGGCATCGCTTAATTATAATAATAATCAATATGCAGTACTTTTTGGGGACAAATGATGCAGTGAAGTATCCGAGCAGAATCATTTTGAAGTCAGATATTTACACCCATGGATAGTCAGTGATGCAACTTTGATTATTTTGATTCCTCAGGAAATCTTAAACTGCTCCACAATTCCATCTGATGTAATTATTAGTTGATAAGTTCATAATTAAACACTACTCTGATGACATAAGTCTGGAAATACAGACAACACAAAAAACCCAGGCTTTTTCCCTCTAATTTTTTACTTTTAAGAATTTTAGCTAAAGACCTTATCTACAATGGATTATTGTCATCAATTGACTCTAAGATCCCAAAATCTCCCTCTTCAAATTGATACATTGTTACACACCAACGGCAGAATGTACTGTATTAGAAATAGTGCGTGTTTCTGCAGAGTTTGGGTTTTGGTATGTTGTAGTGTGTTCTAGTGCGTGTTCTAGTTTGAGTCATTCGGCATTAGAGACATAACAATGGGGAGGAAGTGAGTCATGCTGTAATTTCTGAGGGAATCACAGCCCGCTGTGGGCAACAGAGAGGTGGTTAATGGCGGCCCTAATGCACCGCAGATACACTCTCTGCTCATAACGGCTTCCACATGTGTTGCAGCCTTAACCCCATCCACTTTCCCCTGCCCACTTCCTCTCTCTGCTCTCGCACTTTCGTTCAGACTCACAAAGCTGCTTTAGCTTTAAATACACAGTTTCTTGATTCAAACACGCAATACTTAGACTTTCAGCGTGTCATAAATTTCAGTTTAAGTTCAAAACAATCTAATTTCAAGATATCAGAAATTATGGAGAACTGGTCCCCCATAAACCACACACTGTGTACTACAGGACCGATTATCTTTCTTGCTGGAGGTTGAGAAAAGTATAGCTTATCCTCCTCCTCCCCCCCTGAATGGCAGGTGCAGGTTACAGGTTGGCAGGGTGGGGGGTTCATAGTGAGGGGAGGGTTGGTGAACCCCTTCATCAAGACAAACCCTATTAAGAAAGCAAATTCCTAACAGGAACAAATAGTTCTATTAAACATGAAATACACTTCTCAGCTGTAACAGAAATCCAGATGAATCTCAAACACGGTGGGCCATACCATTCCTCAGTGCTGTAATTGAAATGGATGTGTAAACTGCTGACCTTAAGTAGATTATTTGTGCATATTCCTGTATATTTGTGTATTGCTAACTCTTGCCTACAGTGTGACATTTGGGTCTGCACCCAGCTACCGTAATCCTGTCATTCAGACTTATGTTCCTCCAAGTAACATCGTCTGGCTCTGCTATCTCTACACGCAAGGTAAACCCAGTCCAGACTCTTCTCTTCTGTGGTTCCCCGCTGGTGGAATGAGCTGCCAAAATCGACCAGAGCAGCAAAATTCCTCTCTATCTTCAAAAACCTCCAGAAGACTCATCTGTTCAGAGACCATCTTCTCTGCATCTCCATATTAAAGTCTATGTGTTTGATTGCACTGTCATTAAAGTCCCTGTTGGTGTAATGGTCAGGTGTCCCAGTACTTTTGTCCATACAGTGCATTAGAAAGCTGAGTTACAGTGGTGCTTAAAAATGAGCAAACCCATGAGAATGTTTCAAATTTCTGCAAAAATATAACCTAATACCTCATCTGATTATCATACAAGTCCTAAAAGCAGAAAAAGAGAACCCAGTTAAACAAATGAGACAAAAATAACATACTTGGTCATTTATTTATTAAGGATTTTTTTTTTCTAATATTATTTTTGAGTGGTAAAAGTGGGAACTTCTAGGATTAGTGGTTAATTTGAGGGTGAAATTAGATGATTTCAATCAGTGGGATGACAGTCAGGTGTGTGCCTTGTTAATGTTAGAAGCCATTCATCCAGAAGCACCTTGAAGGGTTGCAAGAAAAAAGCCACAGCTGTCGAAAAGGAACACTGATGCCAGCCTACAGTACAGCCTACTGAAGACTACTGGAAAAATGTATTGTGCATGAATAAGACCAAAATAGAACTTTTTGGTCTAAATGAGAAACTTAATGCTTGTAGAAAGGAAACCAGCATGAGGACCTTATCCCATCTGTTAAACATAGTGGTTGCAGATGTATGATTTGGGCCTGTTTTGCTGTACCCGGGCCAAGAAGGCTTGTTGTTATTGATGGAACAATGAACTGTGAACGATACTAGTAAATTCTGAAGGAAAATATCGGGACATCTGTCCTTGAACTGAATCTCAAGGGAAAGTGGGTTATGCAGCAAGACAACAGCCTTAGGCACACGTCATTCTACCAAAGGATAGTTAAATGTGACTGAATTCAGTTCTGGACTGAAATATTGTGGAAGAACCTGAGGAAAATAGTTCAAGTTATATGAGCAGTTAATGTGAGGAAACCCACCAACATCCCGGTTGTTGTATAGCGGAACTAGCAGCTGGTGGCCTGGTGGTTAGTGAGTTGCCCCTGCAATCAGAAGGTTGTGGGTTTGAATCCCAGGACTGCTAGTGGCACCACTGAGGTGCCCTTGAGCAAGGTACTGTCCCCACACTTTGCTCCCTGGGCGTCCCTTGTTAGTGACAGGCCGCTGCTTCGCTTGGTGAATGGGTTAAACGCAGAGAGAGAACTTCACACTGTCCACACTGTGTGCTGTGGTGTGTTCACGCGTGACTACAGGGGCCCTCTTTGCTTGAATTAAAATTTCCTTCAAGCTGATGTGTAGGAAGGATCAATGGAAAAATAGCTGCAGTCATTTAGCTGGAATAATATTGGGTACGTTTTTTAATTCATTCATTGTGTAACAATTTAATCCTTACTAGGGTCACGGGTAACCCGAAGCCTGTCCTGGATTCAAGCCCCCAGCGCTGGAGGTCTGAGGCAACAGCGCTACCCACAGCACCACCTCAGTTTCCTTCATACAACCCTTAAATCAGAAAAAAAATGCAGTTAGCATTCAATTTACTTTGACTTTTATTTCATTGCCGACAGTGTGAACCCGAGATAGGTCTTGTTCTGTCTGGTCACCCTCATTACATTTAGTAGTATATAAATCCATTCCTGCATTTCAGGCCTGCAACATATTCCATAAAAGCTGGGATGAAAAAGCATTTATCACGTTGCATTGTAGCCATTCCTTCTCACAACACTTAACAGAAGTTTTGGCACTGAGGATACCAAGAGATGAAGCGTTTCAGGTGTTATTTTGTCCCATTCTTCCTGCAAACACTTCTTAAGGTTTGCAACAGTATGGGGTTGCTGTCGTTGCGTTTTTCTCTACTAGGGACAGGTCAGAGCTGCAGGCAGGCCAGTCCAGGACCAGTACCCTCTTCTTTCACAGCCATGTCTCTGTAATGTGTGCAGAATGTGGGTTTACACTGTCACGAGTGTTCAGCTTGTGCCACCGCCCTGTATGCTCTGAAATTCCTCTCGATCTTTCTAATCATTTAATGATATAAGGCACCGTAGAGGGATACATTTGCAAATCTCTTCTGATCTTTCTTTGAGGATCATTGTTTTTAGACATTTCCAAAACTTTCTTTGCCCCTCAAAGCCTTTCGTGGACATTGTTTTTGTGCCAAATCATGATTAAAATCAGCTGCTGACATCGCCTATTTGAAATCACATCATTATTTTTTAATTTATTTTCGTTACTGACGCTAAATTCCAATCCTTTTTTGGAAAGTGCTGCAGGTCTGAAATGCAGAAGCAAATTTAAGAATACTACCTGCATTTTTTTTTTTTTTAGTTGCATTTTCCATACTGTCCCAATGTTTTTCTGATCTGGGGTTGGAAATACATGACTGCATATAATATTTTGTCTCATTTTGTTTAACTGGGCTCTCTGTATCTACTTTTAGTGTGAAAACTGGATAACGTTTAAGGTTATCATTATGCAGAAATATAGAAAATTCACAGACTTTCAAGCTGCACTGAAATATCTTCAGACAAAGAATATGAAGTGGTTTCGTGAACCTTCATAAAGAGCACCTCTGACTGTTACTGACTGCATTTCTCGTTTTCAGAGCATGGCTTACCTACCAGAGTTAACTGTGGATTCTGCCTCAATGGAGCACCAAAGGTTTCAATTGTCCCATCTCATCATGAGATCAGGTCTAGCCCTTAAGATTACCTCTACCTGTGATCTACTGATAATACAAGCAAGTGGTAGCAGAACACACTTCCGAACAACATTTTGTAGCTGAAACAAAAACTCAGGGGGTTTTTTTGTGGAAAAAAATGGGACAAATGAATGTTATTCTGTCTGACATGTACTAACTGAATTTTCTTTCTATAGCAACATTTAAAATAAACACCTTTTTAATACCACATTGACTGAAGCGTTCATTTTCACCTGTTACTTATCTGTAGTATTTAGCATCAGTTATGTATGTATCAGAGTGTATTTTCATATGGAGTTATTTTTTTACAGATTTTTTTATTGGATTTATTTAGACTTTATATTGTTATATGGTTTTACATTGTTATATAGTCTCTGTGTGTCTTCGCAGTCATGAAATAAGCAACTTCCTCCGGGATCAGGAACGTTTTCTGATTCTGGTTCTGATACGAAAATGTGAATTACCAGTCGGCCATGTTTATTCACTTTCCCACACTGGCTTTAATACTCCAACTTGCCACCCATCAACACGTCACTCTACTGGCTTGCTGGTGGTTGACGCCTTGTTGACTGTATGATACTGCTGTGCCGCCCTCAGAAGAGGTAAATGATTGTCTTGTATGTTATCTAGTCTCTATCTAGTCCTTTCACAGTTTTTACTCTGAAAAATCAACAGACAGTTATCAAATGTTTTCAAATGATTGTAAGCCTAATCAATTTTGTTAATCATAGGAGATTCTTTTCATTAAAAAACGGCTGTTCATTTTCCCCCATAGAAAAAAAAAACAGCTTGAATCCAAAGACATGTCACTGTCCACAATGTAACACAACAGAATTCGCATGCCCACCTTATAATAGGTAGTATAATCATTATGGAGACAAAAAAAAAAACACCCCCACCCACCAAATGTCATTCGATAGTTCACACTCTGGGTGTACTGACGATGCGTCATGCTGAAATGTGGACCATGCTGGACTTGTGTGAGTAAACTGGCACCCGGAGACGCTCAGTGACTCAGAACATGCGTCAGAAACAGCCTTCACCATGCAGCACTGCCATGAGTATGTCAGCTGACAGCTCAGGAATGATTTCAGGATGCTGCTAGTCACCTTCTGCCCGCTTCTTCTACAAACACAGGGTGCAATGGCAAGTATGTAGCAGCAGGGGGCAGTCTAGTCATTCATGTTGGGATAACAGGGCCTCTTAGGAACGTTACATTATCTGGATCTGTAGGAAAGAACTGGACTTTTGTGCTTTTTTTTTTTTTTTTCAAGTTACATATACAAGTCCCCTAATACAAATACATGAGTAGAAATAGTAATTTTGCTCATTAAATAAATCTATGACACCTTCAAATGTGTTATTTCAAATGATAGTATTTGATGCAGTAACAACAACAACAACAACAACAATAATAATAACAATAATAATATACATTTTTATTGATGTATTTTCACTATAAGTATTTCTGAGCCTTAATAACTCTCAGGAGCCCGCTTTAATCACATTTACTGAATTAGGGTTTTAATTAGTCTTCAATTAGTGCTTTCTCTGATGAGCTTGTGGACCTGTATGGATGGACACGGCCCTTATTAAAGCCCAGCAGAGGGACAGAATTAGAACAGCACAAATTTACACTAAATCAAAATCATGTTTCTTGGCGACCTAAGACCTAAGACAGTAGTTGACATTTATTTATATTTATTTATATTTATATACGACACCCTCAACAATTATTGCCACCCCTGATCAGGATGTGTGAAAAGCCTCAAAATAAATGTATTTTTTTATTGATTTTTTTTAAAAAATCCATCATTAACAAATAATTATTTTTAACAAAATTATTGATGCTACAATTATTGGCACCCCTAACAATCCCTATATAATAATGCAACTTCAAAAGTTTTGTCATTTATACTTCACATTTTTTATGTTTGTCAGAGTTTCTAGGGACATTTATTTAGTAATCCATGACTTCCTGTGTTTCAGAGGGATAAATATGGCGCGACAGAGAGGCCCATTTCTCTTAGCCACTCCTCACATTGGGAAAGACAAGAGAACATGCCATTCAAGTAAGGCAGATTTGTGTTGATCCTCATAAGAAAATAGCTACTCGACAAAACTTGCCATATCCACGGTCAGAGAAATAATTTAAGTTTAAAACAACTGGAGCTGACAAATGAGGACAAGGACCCAAGTTTATCTTGCCACCACACACAGTGAGGAGGATTGTAAAGGGGGGTAAAAAATTCTCCAAAGCTCACTGAAGTGCAGCAAAGAGTGGTATCTTGGGGTCACCAAGTCTCCATTACAACCATTAGACGCTGTCTACATGCCAACAGGTTGTTTGGAGGCATGCCAGGAAAAAGCCTTTTCTGTCCCACAGTCACAAACACACACATGTGGAGTTTGCAAAATGTTACTGGAACTTTAACTGGAACCATGTGCTTTGGTCGGATGAGACTAAGATTGAACTTTTGGCAACCAACACTCCAGGTTCTTCTGGCGTAAAGAAAAGGAGGAATATGCGGAAACTCATGCCCAGTGTAAAGTATGGTGGAGGATCTGTGATGCTGTGGGCCTGTTTCTCTTCCAGTGGCCCTCGGAACCTTGTTCGAGTGCATGGCATCATGAAATGCCAGGACATTCCAAATAAAAATCTGTTGGCCTGAAAATTGGATGTTATTGGGTCTTTCATCAGGATAATGATCCAAAATATATGGCCAAATCAACACTGAAATGGTTCCCCAGACGCACAAGCCACCTTCTGGGTGGTTGTAGCCTAGTGGGTAAAACATTTGCCTGTGAACCTGATGACCTCAAAGTTGCAGGTTCAAACCCCTCACTTTCTACCATTGTGTCTCTGAGCAAGACACTTAACCCTCAGTTGCTCCAGGGGGACTGTCCCCGTAGCTAATAATAGTAAGTCGCTCTGAATTACAGCTTCAGCCAGATGCCCCCTTTACCTTCTTCCATGGCCCTTTCAGTCCCCAGAGCTAAATCCCATAGAAAACCTGTGGGGTGAGCTGAAGAGGAGAGTGCATAAGAGAGGACCGAGGACTCTGGACGATCTAGAGAGACTGTGCAATGAGGAATGGTCAAAGATGGCTCTGTATGTATTCTACAGCCTTGTGAAATGTTACAGGAGAAGATTAAGGGGGCTGTACAACGTATTAACAGCAGGGGTGTCAATAATTGTGGCACACACGATTTAACGTAAACTGGATATTTCTTAATGTGGAATAAATGTGGCTAAAAATATCAACAAAATCACACAGGTGTTTTCTTTACTACTAAAAGAAATTAACCTCACCAGCATATGTCAATATTTGGCTGTCCCTGCTCTTACATTATGAATGTATAAAAATTGCTGTTAGAAAGTCCTGTTACTGGAACAGCATTTTAAAATATCAGAACAGCGCTGACTTTATGCGGTTCTGTGTCAAGTAATTGAGTGAGTTTGTTGGGAAATTGTAATTTGATCAAAAGCCCTACATGAACCTATTTATTTCAGACTTACTCAGAAGTGCACTCTCATGTCTGATCAAACTGGAAGATACACTTTATGGTTGAAAGTATTGGGACGCCTGACCATTACACTGACATTGACTGTAATGACACTGCGTTCAAATACAGAGACTTTAATATGGAGCTGATTCCCCATTTGCAGCTATAACAGCTTTCACTTTTCTGGGAAGGCTTTCCACAAGATTTTGGAGTTTCTGGGGGAATTTGTGCCCCATTCATTCTGTAGAGCATTTATGAGGTCAGACACTGATGTTGGACAAGAAGGCCTGGCTCACAATCTCCACTCCAGTTCATTCTTCCCCAAACTGTATCCACAAAGTTGGAAGCACGGTGTTGTCCAGGATTTCTTGGTCTGCTGAAGCATTAAGATTACCCTTCACTGGAAGTAAGGGGCCACCTGAATTCAATAATTAAGAGGTGTGTCCCAATACTTTCATCATTATAGCGCATTCTCAAGTGCTGATTCTGTTAATTACGAGTTCTCTGATGTTACTTCCAGGTGGATAACTAGATTAGTGCTAGAACTAACATTTTGTTAAATTTGATCATTAAAATGAGCATAATGACGAGTCAAACAACACTATTAAGAAACCAAGCATTCTGAGGGGGAGAAAAATGTGTGTATCAAGTTCTAGTTTGTCACCTGTAGAACACAGTTGCACACCAGACACCTTGGAGGGAAGCACAGCTGTCAAGATTCCATTCTTAATTGTGACAACAAACAGGTTTGAACTCCAGGTGCGGTCCAAACAAGTTTCCTTCTGCTTTCAGTTTGAGTTTTTGGAGAAATATAGCAGGCTATGAGCTGTGTGGAGCACAAGTAAACATTTTCAGACTGTGCCTGACGAGTTATAAACCTATTCTATTACATATTCATTTAATTATATATGAATTCCATTAATGCATTGGACTTCACAGCCTCAAACGCAGGATTTGATCGCCACTGTCTGCTCTGTTTGCATTCATCACTGCTTAAAACCCATAGCCAACACTTTTATGTTTGCAGTGGCATCCTGACCCACGTGTTCTCCACTGTGTTATCCGCTTGTGTGTATGAAGTGGTTTGTGAATGTTTCTTAGCACTTTCTTTGTTGAATTTCTGGTTTCGTTGTAACAGATGGACATTTTTCCAACACACAAACAAAACCTTCGGAAACTGTGATTTTCCCAGCAGCCACTGGTCTGCTCCAGACTGGCACCGAAATCTGTTTGTACTGAAGTCTATTCGTTTCTGTTACTGTGTAACATTTAGAACCGAGTGATAACTGAACAGTTCTTTACTCTTTCAGCACTGTCAGATCACCAGTAAGTAAACTATAGTGGTAAACGGGCGCCTAGCGCAACATTCTTTCTCTATATTTAACCCAGTTACCAAGTGAAGCAGTGGGCAGCTACCTATGAGGGGCACCTGGAGAGCGGTGTGTGGGGCTGGTTCTTTGCTCAAGGGCACCTCAGTGGTGCCACTGGCAGATGGGTTCGATCCCACAACTGAGATTCGATCCCACAACTTTCTGATCACGGGGCAACTCCCTAACCGCTAGGCCACCACTACCAAATCTAGCTGACAGATTTGGCAGAGGTGGGAAGAAGTTAATACATCTGCTTGGAACAGACTTAATATGACATTATTCTTCACATGGCAATGCACAAGCATTGTTTAAAGTAAAGTGGCCGGTTATAGTCAAGTGTGAATTCTTTCTAGGTATTAACCCATTCACCAAGTGAAGCAGTGGGCTACCATGATGGGGACGCCTTGGGAGCAGTGTGTGGGGATGGTACCTTGCTCAAGGGCACCTCAGTGGTGCTACTATCAGTCCTGGGATTCAAACTCACAACCTTCTGATCACAGTGGCAACTCCCTAACCACTAGGCCATCCGCTGTCCCCCAAATTACCACTGGAGCGGTGACAATTCGAGTCGTGAGTTTTGTCCGCTGGGGTCAGTTCGTTTTTGATTGTGCAGTAGAAAAACGCCATTGTCTAAAGAAATAAGGTCAATGGAGCAAAAGAAAATATACACAGAGCATTATCATACTTTCATGCTTTTCATGATTTGTATGTCTAAATCTTTCACATTTTAACGGATAGGATTAGCCATCAGAAGGAATGAAATGATTTTGCTTTTTTTCAGGCGTTACTGGAGGGTTAATGGTGCTGTATTAGTTTCAGTTGACATAACTCATGTAGGTTATGGATGCAGTGGCATTCGGGCGTTCGTGTCCACTGAGGTAAGACGATGTTAGGACACGTGTTAACACAGATGGTGGGTAATCACAGATGAAGAGCAGGGGGAATTCCTCAAAACATGGCAACCCCAGAGCAGGAAGGAACACACACACACACACACACACACACACACACATACACACAGGGTCAAGAAGAAAGGAACATGGATGTTGGGTTATGTGTTTTATTTTAAAATAAGCTTTTATTTTGATATCTTTTTTTTTTTTAAACCATAATTATTTCCATGTTAAAACTTCTTAATTTCTGCCTCAGAAATTGATGACAGTCCGTTTTTTTTCCCCAGCTGAAATAATAACTTCCTTCCTAATCTTTAAATAAATGTTCTTTAATAGATCGACTCTTATATCTGACATAATCTACATTACAAACCTTACAACATAAAAAAAATCATTAGAACGAACATGAGGAAGCAAAAGCTTAATTTAACAGAGCTGGACGAACGAAACAAATCAGTGCCTCCACAATGCAAAGAAAAGCTTTTTAAAAGAAAAGAGGGTGTTTGATATGTCAGCAGAAAGAGAGAGAAAGAAGCATGACATCACTGATCTCGCTCATGAATCAGAAGCAGGTTATGAAAGCAATGCAGGTTACGATTTTTTGGTTCCTGGTTTTCCAGAGAGAGAGAGAAAGAGAGAGAGAGATACAGAGAGAAAGAGAGACAGAGGGAGATACAGAGAGAGAAATAGATTTAGAGACAGAGAAAGAGAGAGAGAGACAGAGAGACACATAGAGAGAGAGAGAGAGAGAGAGAGAGAGAGAGAGAGAGAGAGAGAGAGAGCGAGAGAGAGAGAGCAGAAACACCT
>JBBIGA010015506.1:0-14873 GCA_037576975.1 Alestes dentex | reverse complement strand
TGGTTTATCTGTGCTATCTTGTGTTGGACACTGGTTTATCTGTGCTGTCTTGTGTTGGACACTGGTTTATCTGTGCTGTCTTGCGTTCCGGTCACTGGTTTACTGTGATTAATATCTTAAAAGCTCTTTTAATTGTTACTTTCGACTTGTACATGTACTTGCATGAGTGGAACACACTAGATGCCGAGTGCAGCACACTCCCACATTATAATGCTTCTGACACCTGTGCTTGTATGTACATTGTCTTAAACTGCACCTTATAGATGGACTTGCGTTTTTTCTTTAGCATTTTAGGCCATATTGTTGTGACCATTACTGCACATGAACAGTGCAGAAACAGTTATTAAATAAAAGACACGTTGAAAGTCTGTAATATTGATTATTCATTTAATCATATGCCAAAATTCATTGACATTTTTAAATACTTTTACAGCAAAAATGTGTGATTAATCTAGATTAATCAATCACAGAGCTTGTAATTAGATTATTTTGTCAATCGCGTGACACCCCTAATATTCAAATAAATATTACAAGTGTAAACGTGCATTTACAAGAGTAAACATTATGTGAAGTGTGCAAGTGTACAGAAAGATGAACAGCAGCAAAAATGACATTAACTCATCTTAATTACTAACCCGTCAGAGTAGTGCTAAGTGTGTGTGTGTTCTCTCAGGTCGTTTCCAGCCGGCCGAACGCATAGACAGGCGGAAGACCAGTGATCAGGTAGAGCAGAACTTCATGGACATGCAGTCGATGTGGACCACCAGGGATGTGTCTATGAGAGTGCACCGTGGCTTCAGGTGAGTCTGTGACACACAGGCCCACTGCAGTAGGCTCAGAACACTGAAATAGGAATGTCACCTATTTAGATTTGACAAGTAAATTTCCCTGTATTACGCATGATTTTCCACAACTTACTCCCAAAACATCAGTGTTTAAAGGGCCCATATAATTCAAAATTAGTTTAAACGTTTGATGTACTGTGCAAAATATACCATTCACTCCTGAGTGCATACAACCCACATATATGTAAACTAAGTGGCAACCTCTTTTGAATTCATCATTGTTGTGATGTCATAACATTGAAAACATTAACATATGGCTGCCTGTTTAGCCAGTGGCAGTTTAGCTTGGCCATTCCCGCTGAAGTGGTGTGTGTTGTCGTCACTGGAGGCAGTGTGGAGTTAGTGGAGTAGAATATGTGTGAAACATTATTGAATGTTGTTACTATCTGAGGGAAGAAAATTATCCAGTGGGTTTTTTTTTTCTTTCCTGAAGCTCTTGAGAAATTTTGCATGACACCAGTTAGTAGTTCATTAGAGGATAACCAAACATAAGATATGGGTCCATAACTGCTGTCTACTCTTCTGCAGGGTAATAGGTCTGTTCTCTCATGGTTTCCTGGCTGGCTACGCTGTATGGAATATTATTATAGTGTATATTTTGGCTGGGGCGCAGATGAGCACTCTTCCCAATTTACTCCAGCAGTACCACACACTGGCTTACCCTGCACAGTCCCTGTTCTACTTCCTGCTGGCCCTGAGCACTGTTTCAGCCTTTGACAGGTAGGCCATTGTGATTGGGTCTGTCTCATGAAGTAGGATTTATGGCTCAGCCAACTAACTTTAGGCTTGATCTAACCTTATTTTATGTCTTACAACAGTGGATCAGTTTTTACTTGGCAAAAAGTACCAAGGCAACCAAGTGCGACATGCCCAGCCTGTTGCAGGGCAGGTTGAATACAGGATTTTGAACTGTAAACAGCTCTTTAACAATTTAGTGCCAGCATTCTGACAGAGGAACTTCACCTCTTCCCCTCTTATATACCAGCCTACTAAAATGCCTATTGATATGATCACTAGCATAACCACCCAGTAATAGAGGTGTATTATATGCTAACATTTCCGATCATCTGCCAGTTTTTACCATAATAAAGGGCATACTTCCCATCATTTCAGGACTATCACTTCACCTCTTCAACCATCACCGTTGTATATTGGTGTAATTCCTAATGAACTGAAACGGACGAAAGTTTTGCAGATGTATAAATCAAATGACCCAGTGGCATTTTCTAATTAATCCTGGGTTAACCATAAAACATTTCACCCATCATTGTGAAACAAGGTAACAGCACCTGTACTGGCTAGACATGATGGTGAAACTTAGTTAGGAACCCTGTCTAAGATAAACATGCTTTGTGAGACAGGGCCCAGTACTTCCGAGTGTACTTGAATTGTGTTACATATTGTCGCAACAACCTCTTGTGTAAATGTTGTCTAAATGAAAACCCTTCTTCTTTTCATCAGAGTGAACCTGGCCAAAGTGTCCGTGGCTTTGAAAAGCTTTCTCACTCTGGATCCTGTAGCGCTCGCCTCTTTCTGTGGGTTTTTGTCTTTTCAGCAAATCTATTGACCATCTTTTCCTGAATGGCAGAGATCTTATCTCCAATTCCAGACTGATACTTATGGTTTTCTCTTGTAGTGTATTTCTCAGCTCTGGTCCTGTCTCTTAGTCAGCAGATGACCAGTGATCGCATCAATCTCTACTCCAGTGCCAATGCTTCACTGTGGTGAGTAGAGGTCTGCATGGGGAGGGTCCCTGTCCATTCAGTGCTGCTGAATGTGAAATTTATGCAGGGTTGCATTCATCAAGAGATGTATTTTCTGTTTCATTTGGACCAGCTCTACTTAAGTTGAACTAAAAATTATTCATTTTTAGCACTGTTGCATTAGGAAAACTAAAATCACTGCCAAGATGTCAGATATCACTATTAGTTTTGAGACATCAAATTCTGCACTTCCCCCCTCAGGCTGCCTGGCTCTGAATACAGTGACCTGTACTCCTGGATCATAGTAAATCTGGTAGTCACGTTGTTGGTGGGGTTGGCATGGGTCTTAGTGTCCACCTCCCCAGCTGTCGATTACACAGAAGGTGAGTCCAACTAGCATTGCTTGTATTAGATCTACGTGCATGTTTACACCCTCTTCAAATGTGTTGCAATGCTTCATTTGTGCAGAATTCCTGATGGCAATGGAGATTGAGTATCCCAAAGCTGAGGAGAAAGGAGACATCACTGCCTGATAATCAGCAACTGCTGAAATGTTATTGTGCTCTGTGTTTTTGCACTCAACCATGATGTAACACTGTAAATAAGTCACAATTTTTGGCAATGTGGTTCATATTCACACTGAAAATGAAGTTTCTAAACTAAACACTACCAATTTTTATTAATAAAACTGCAAGTGACAATTTAAGAACGCAAGCAGGCATTTTGTCACACTGGGTATAAAAACTAGGTGACAAAACCAAATTGGTCATTCATCAGTAAGAGAGTAGGCTAGAACAATTCATCAAATGAGGGACATTAACTTACAAGCTATTTACCAGAACTGAAAATGCCCATATTGTGAAGTTTAAAACAACCAGAGCTGTAGTGAACCTGCCTGGAATAGGGTAAACAAGCAATTTGAGCTCTGAGGATGTCTGGGTTTTGGGGACTTTACCCAGAATTACAACCAACCACCACCTTCATGTCAAACTATTTGACGAGCCTGACCCTCTTCCTCCATCTAATCCAAACAAGCACTTGGGGTTTGTGAAACTATTGGAAGGTTGCAGTGAACAGTTAACACTGGTTACATTGATAAACCCACCCCACACTTAAATATGGAAGCTCTGATGTATTTTTATTCCAAGGCTTCAAGAATGTTTTAGGATGCGTGGCATCAAATGAAAATAAGCCAGTAAGCTGAACTGGGTCATGTTTGTATCTCAGCTTGACAATGATCCAAATCCACTCAAAGTAGTGAAAACAGGGTAGTGTAGGGATAGCCACTCAGTTTATTGGCACACCAACAGTGAAGTCAACTAGAAAACTTTATCCAGAAATGGTCATTCGCCACATCAGGGGTCGTCAACTACATTTGTCCAAGGGGTTTTCTCAGCAGACACTGTGAGGGCCAGATACTCTCCTAAAATAAAGTACAATTAATATTGTATCTATATGTTTGATATTAAGTTTCCTTCCAAATTTGTTATTTTTTAGCCTTTGTCAATGTTAACACTCATATTACCTGTACTGCAGCAAGCCACTAGGGGATAATCAAAAACTGAAAATAAGGCAGGTTAGTCCACTGTCCTCAAAGATAAACGATTCACACCGAAGCATCCGTTTCTACACACACTTTTCCCTCCTCACTAGGCTATTCCTGATTGAGTAACTAATATTTTGCCGTCTAGCTCCGTAGATGTCCATTCATTTTCCATCGGCAGGCCGGATGGAAAGCTCTGGTGGGCCGGATGTGGCCCATGGGCCCCCAGTTGATCACTGCGTTACATAATTAAGTTGACCTCTCGATTGAGGTGTCACCATTTGTAGAATATTCGAGAGATACAACAGAATGGAAGACAAAGGAGACAGGACGTAGACATCAAGCTACTTTATTATAGCCTTGTTGTCTGAAGGTGAGGACGAGATTTTAACTGCCGTCTCAGTAGAGCAATAAGAAGTCCACAAATACTTAATACAGCAAGCACAGCTACTCCAACCATCCCATAGCTGAACACTGGAGACACTAGGCCAAGAGGGAAAAGTACTTTAGTTCACTTGGATTGTCTATTGGGAATTTAAGTTTACACCTAGATTCAAGTTCTTACCTTCACCATCACTGTCTGCTTGGCTTTCAGCTGGAACAGGCATGTCAGCAATCAGGAGGACCTCCCCACTGGACACTAGGACTTTCTTCTCCATGTCCTGAGCAGTTGGCGCTGCTCTTTCTGGGGAGCACAACACCACAGCTTGACAGTGTACCACAAAGAACCATGTAAAATTCACCCAGGCCCTGATTTTATAAACATGCCATTGTTGGGTATTAGACTCAAGAGCATCACACGTCCACTGGACAAGTGGCTGATTGTGAGCTTACCCTTGACTGGGTGTGCCAATCTAGCCCTGTGAACTAAAGCAAAAAGGTTTAAGTTGGAGGTGTCCAAACTTTTTGCAAAGAGGGCCAGATTTGGTGAGGTGAAAATATGTGGGGGCTGACCATTCAGCCTGACAATATTTGAACCATTAACATTAAATGCATATGAACTATTTAATGAAATTATGGCAAATAGCATACTTTATTTCTTCACATAGAACACATCAATCTAAACCTGTTACCAAAATCCCTCTGCCTTTCATATTTGAAGACCACATAAAATGAAGAAAGTGTCTGGGGAAAAAAGTTTCAGGAAGATAAAATCTATCTAGGCTCACTTGAAACATTACATTTTCACTATTAAATGCTCACTGAATTTCTAAATTCATTGTCAATTTCATTTTTCAGTTGACAAAAACTGAAAATGTTTTTGGATTTTGAATTAGAGCTCAAAATGAAAGAGGCTGTGTTTATCCTTAGTTCAATTTTGGACCAAAAATATGAAATGGAACAGGCTGCTGGACCGAATTTGACTTCAACATTTAAATTTGTCAGGATTATGAGACCCGGTTTAATTGTCAGTTAAAATGAAAGAAATACACATTTCCACTTGTCCTGGAAGCGACGAACCTCGCTGTCAACTTTCCTTTTCTTTAAAAGTTAGTCACTAGTTTATAAAAGGGGCTGGAAATGGCCAAGGGCAGCAAGAGTGCGTCCACAAACTGCTGCCATCTTCTGGTGAAATAGCTCTTTTGGACATGCCTGATTTAAGTTAAAAGGTCTTGAAGCACATCCCCTACTGACCAGAGCTGCAATCAACAGGTCTGACATTCCACTAAAACAATCAGACTAAACATTGACGTCTGATTAAGTACAATGAATTCTATGCCACATTTAAAAACAAGATGGTTTAGGTAATTGTTGCCAAGCAGTAGATTCATATAGCTCCGTGTTTTAAACCGCAACACAAAACTTCACCCATGTGTCCAAGGCCGACTCACTTGTCCTGCCACAGCTTGGTTCACAGGTCTCTGTAGCAGAAAGCTGGCACACTTCTGTGGCACAGTGGATGAAAACCTTAAACAAACAAACATTACATACTTTAAGGGAAAGTCCACCAAGTTTTGCAGAGACAACGCTTGACCTGAAACCATTTTGTTCATTTTAGCCTTTTTAATACAACAAGCAATCAAAGCTTATAAGTTCAAATTGTGCCACAAGACAGCGCTTGAGAATTACGTGCTGCTGGAGGCTCCAAAATTGACAAACGTCAGGTCGTTTCCCCAAACAGGGATTAAACCTAAACCTGAACAAAGTCTTCCTTTAAATGGGGAATCTCCATTTAGAATAACTAGTCCAGAACTAGGCCTGTACGTACCCGTTCCTGTAGAGGGTGGAAGGACACACTGTCCACAAAGGCAAACATCTTCACGCTGAAGCGTTTGAAGTGGGTTGGGTACCGCAGGCCTGCAGAGGGGCCGACCAGGAGCACATCAGTGCGGTGATGGTCATCTTCATAGGGACATCTAGCAGAAGAGCAATCAATGAAGGATGTGCTCTGGGGATTTAAAGCCAAATAAACATAACCTTGCCTCTTAGCAAGTTAGCAACAGCCTACCCATTAATCACCAGGTCCCACTGGGGTGAACTTAAAGGGTTTGGAGTAGAGGTGGCCCAGCAGTGGTTCAGTATGAGGGCAATGTTTGAATCTGTCCTTTCCAGCATGTGCACCTGCACATATATCGGCTCCCTCAGCGTCTTAGTCACAGGGTAGTCAGCCTCTGTGTAGAACGACCTGTACACATCCACTAGAGTGAAGATACAAGAGAAGGAATTTAGAACATCCACCACAGACCATTTCCATGTCAAATCAATCATTTACACCAGCAAACCCCAACTACTACAGCCCTAGAGGACTGGTGTCCAGCACATTGAGATTTCCCTGCTCAAACAACTGGTTCAGCTCTTGTAATGGCCAGGTTTAGGGAGTGTGAGGGGAATTACCACACTGTGCTCAAAAGAGGCTCTCCAGGACTGGTGTTGGGATCCCCAATTTACACAACTCTGATCTAACCTAGACCTGACTCGCTAGATTCAGTTTAAACCTGGACTAAACAGGATTTAGTGACAATTAAACTGAAATTATTCAGCTGCAATAAAACTAGAGATGACCTAGATCTTCAGAGAAAGCCTAATGATTTCTGGGAATTTAGTTACACAATCTGATTTCTGAAGGGTGGCAGCAGTTTTGAGAGTGAAATCACTGTGGGTCCTTGGGAAGCCGTAGATCAGGTCCAGTGTCCAGCAGTTCAGTAGTTCCCCTCTGGATTTTGGCCGCCTTGTTCTGAACACAAGCAGCTGCCTAAACAGAATTGTTTGTGCTCCATCAAATTGGTCTCAAGTATACGGTCCTGTGTAGAGGCTTGATGTACTTAGTTTGACACTTGTGTATCTACACCTTGTTTGTGTTATCTGCAGTTTCATTAGGGCTGAAGAATGCTTTCCTCCCAAATTAAATACATTATCCCAAAGGCAGGCAAAGAGAAGAAAAACCCCAAAAAACCCAAACAACTTTCACCTAAAATTCTCTAGTTTATTAATAGTAAACTCTACATCTGTATGCCTCTACCAGAGTCTCATGGTTGAATGTGGGCAAGCCTCAAATTTCATGATACATGGGCCATTTTCAAAACAAATAGTCAGGCTTTGTGAGGTCAGATGTACGCTCCTACCATCAGAACATCCTTTAGTGTCACAGACGCCGTTAGCAAGGCTGAGCTCCACCCTCAAAGGACCCTGCTTGACCACTGAAAGTGGGGGAGCAACAGTGTTCACATCCACCAGTAAAGTCTCCACTGCTGTGGCCAAATATTTGCACTGGAATGTTAGCCTGAAACAAGAGTGGGTAATAATTTAAGAGTTTAAAGTTTTATACAAGCTTCTCAGCGAGTTGGGGACACAAAAGCCACTCACTGAAACGTGCTGTCTCTTGTGATTGAGCCATGAGGACCAATTCCAACTTCATATGAAGAAACCATCATGTTCTCATAAACGACATAGTCACCTTCCACCTGAAAGGGGGGGACAAGCACAGTCTTCTGAAAGCCTAGCTTTTACACCTTTCACGTTTTTGCCATTATGGGAGTTAGTCTGTGGTCAGAGTACAGTGACATTCCACTCAAACACACCTTACTTCTCGTACCGCAGGAGGTGACTGGGAACTGGTAGATGGTGAAGTCAGCATTGCTGTCGACAGCGGCGCAGGACTCGCCAGCAGCTTCCAAGAGGCTGAGGTTCTCCGGAGCGATGCGAGGCAGAGTGACATCTTTGGCTGCAACCACCACAAACTGCCCATCTTTGGTGCACTGCACAGTGACTGAACCGAACAAGGATTTAGAGGGTTTGATGTGCAATACGCAAGCAAACGACCAATGGTAACTGGAGAAAGCAGTAAAGATTGGAGTAGTTTTGTGGGAAGTCGTGCCCATTCATTCTGGACCTTGCCAGTCATGCTAGAATACAAGAGGTTCTTCCCCAAACTGTGGAAGCATGGTGTTTGTTGGAAGCATGGTGTTTGCTGGAAGCATGGTGTTGGTGGAGTGCGCTTTTAAAATCACTCACCTGTCTTCCCATAGTAACACAGGGGTCCATCATAAGGGGCGAAGTACTTCCGAGTATCATAACAGCAGTTCAGAGCCTCACAGTCAGCTTGAGTGACGCCTGGTTCTCCACACCCCACCCGGGTGGCCTCGACCTCCTCACAGCGCTGGGGTGGGTGCCGGGCTGGGGGCTGGAGTTGATGGCCACCCGGATGGAGTCCCTCAGATCGTAGGGACGTTGGAAATCTATTCTCGATTGAGAGCTTCCGTGAATCCTCCGACTCTTGAGCACCGCAGAGAGCGGCGCACACGCTAAACACGGTCAACACAGCTGTAAACATGCTGAGTAGAATCTCCAGCTCAACCAGGAGCCCAGCCCACCCTGGGACTTTAAATAGCTTTTGATTCAATTAATTATCCGCAGAGGCAGCCTTCAATTAATTAACAATTAGGCTAATTAGTACAGAAATCAGTCCACTGTCGCCCTCCGCTGGTAGATGCACTAGAAAACTGTTTTCCAGTGCATTCCAGTTTATTGTCGTTAACAGTTACTGGAGCATTACCAGTAATGAAAAGTGGTAACTTAAAGTTTCCCCTTAAAGTTTCAAATAATATACTGATAACAATGTAACATCATTACCAGTAATGATATTTCTTGGACTCGTGGCCCTCTTAAAGTTTTCACTGAATTCACAAAATAATATTTAACAGTAAAATAGCACTTTTAGGTAGAATAAAAGAATTAAATAGTAAAATAATAAGGTGCACGATAAAAAAAAAATAATAGTTTTACTGTCATATACAGATAACAACGGAGCATCATTACCAGTAATGAACATTAGACTCAGAGTCCCCTTAGAGTTTCAAGCCAAATACAGACAACAATGGAACGTCATAACCAGTAATGACATTTCTTGGACTCCTCGAGGTCTGCACAGTAAAATATTATTCAACAGTGAAACAGCACTTAAATTTTCATGTAAGTGGAATAAAAATATTAAAAGTAGTAAACAGTTAAATAATGAGGTGCATTGTAGACAATGTTTAGCTTTGAAAGTACGTAGAAAAAGTCTAGTGCAAGAGCGTGTGTACATGTATACACACATTCTTGCATATGTACAGAACGGTAAGCTTAAAGTGTTCAGTGTTCAGCAGCTTTAACACTTACATTTTCACTTAAGTAGAATTAAATAAAAGTAGCAAAACAGTAAAAGTACTAAATAGTCGAATAATAAGGTGCACGGTAGACAATGGTTAGCTTTTGCAAATATGTGGAAAACATCTGTAGTGCAGGAGAGTGTAGTGTCTACATGTACATTTATCTAAACATTCCTGCATCGGTACAAAAAGGTACGCTTAAAGTGAGTAGTTTCAAAGTTAAAATTAAATTCCTGGACTTGGAGCCCTCTCAAAGTTAGCACAGTAAGATAATAAATAACATTTCCCTTAAGTAGAATAAAAGCAGTAAAATAGTAATAGTAATAGTATATATATATATAATATTTGTATAGTGTACTTTTTATACTATTCAGTTGGTTAAGCTGCTTCTATTCTTGTTCTGTCCTCTTTGCTGCCGTAACAATGCAAATTTCGAATAAAGAGTTTTCTTAAAATAATAAGGTGCATTGTAGACAGTGTTTAGCATTTGCAAGTACTTATAAAAATTACTCCAGAGTTGGGAGTTGGGTGTCAATGATGCACTGGGCCGTCTTTATGATATGCTGGAGGGTCTTCCTATTTTATGAGGTGCAGTTAGAGTAATGCTAACTGCACCTGTTATGCAATACGTGATGACTCAATGGAGCACCTATAGAAGTTGTTGAGCAGTTCCTGGGATAACTTAGCCTTCCTCAGTGTCCTCAGGAAGTGGAGCCCCTGAAGACCCTTCTTCGCCATTGCTGCTGTGTTGATGGTGCATAACAGGTCCTGGCTGATGTGAACGCCAAGGAATGTAATGCTCTGGACTACCTCTACCTTCTCTCCTCAGATGCTGATGCTTTGTCCTCATGGCTCCAGCACTCCAGGTTCCCCACCTTTTCCCTGTAGGCTGCCTCGCTGTTGTTGAAAATGAGACCAATCACAGTTGTGTCATCTAACTTTTTTTCTAACTAACTTAACAATGATATGGAATCATGTAAGGGTTTGCAGTCATGTGTGAAAAGTGAGTAGAGGAGGGGCCTGAGCACGCATCCCTGCGGTGCACCAGTGCTGAGGGTTATGGGTTTAGAAGAGTGATTGTCTATGCGCACTGTCTGTGGTCTGAAGGAAGTCCAAATTCAATTTGCATTGGTGGGTGTTCAGTCCAAGGTTGCTGAGTTTTACAGCCAACTTGACTGGGGGGATGGTGTCAAAAGCAGAGCATCCGTACACAGCTGTCGGGTCGCTCCAGGTGTGACAGGGCAGTGAGAAGGGCATCTTCAGTTGATCTGTTACTCCCGTAAGCAAGCTGGTGTTGGTCTAGGGATCGGGGGTGTTGTTTTAGCAAAATATTCTGCGGTTATAATGCATTCGTTGCAGTTTTATGATTGCAGAATGATAAATGATAAACCTATGCGTACACAGGCAGTACCTCTAGCTGCTACTTGTGTTTTAATTACTCATTTAATTATTTTTGGTCAACATAGCCAATCGTGTGGATTGTTGAGAAGAATCGATGCTCTCGGAAAGCAGCTGTCTTGGACTTGCCGCGTAGATTGCCGAGCAGCAGATCGCATCTGTAGACGTGGAGAGGGGCACCAGGCGTCTGAAGGCTGATTTATTGGCTTTAACACATTTACTAAGAGAATTTGGCATTTTAAAAATATCTATGAGCAACTTTGGAGCTTTAAAAGAGCAAATATGCTGGACTTCGCTATATTCGCTGTGACGTTTGTTGTCATTTTGGTAGGAGCTGTGCTATATCTTTATCCGGTGAGGATTCACACAGGCAATGTTTGGTTTATTTACTAATTTTGATCAATATTTTCTGATAGTAGGTTTCTTTTTGTTACCTAGAAATCTTGGTTTACTTTGGTAGGTGTTGGCGATTTGGGGAATAATTTATATTATGTTCAGTGGCCTGTATGCCAGACTCTAAACTTTCTTTCTGGGGGTGGGACAACTATACAAGAGGAGATGAAAGTGCAGGAGACGAGAGGGGAGGAAAGTGAAGGAGTGTAGAAAAGAGATGAAAGTGCAGGAGACGAGAGGGGAGGAAAGTGAAGGAGTGTAGAAAAGAGGAGATGAAAGTGCAGGAGAGGAAAGTGCATGAGAGTAGAAAAGAGGAAACTGCAGGAGAAGAGAGGAGAGGAAAGTGAAGGAGTGTAGAAAAGAGGAGAGGAAAGTGCAGGAGAGGAGAAGAGAGGAAAGGATAGGAAATTGCAGGAAAAGAGAGAGAGAGGAGAGAAGAGGAGCCTTTATTAGTCCCACAGATAGGAAATTAGCATTGTTATGGCTGCAAGTGGACTGCACAAAAGAAGAAAGGTTGAGCAGCATAACCAATAGAATAAAAGCTACACAACACAACACCATAATATAAAAGTATAGAAGTTTGTGTGTATGTATAATGATGCATGATTCACTTGTCCAAACGTAAACTAAAGTCATTCAGAATGGTTTGATGTGAACTGGTTTACTGTTGAGAAATCTGCAGATAATAAAATCATGACAAATAGTGAAATGTGATAAATTCTGTACTGTTTTACCTTACAGTGTTTTGATGCCGTGAATAGATTTAACAGAAAAACATGTTTAGGCGAAAATCCTATTTTAAGATTAATGTAAAACAAGGTCTTGGACATCATAACCATTTCCCATTAAAGCTTTCTGTGAGGTGTCTTGTAGAGGCATTAAACACTTCAGAATTCCCCTTTAAAGTTGATACTGAGTTGCACAGTTTATTGTTATAAATCTATAAATGGATGTGGTATTTAATTATTAGATGAACTGTAATGGACTGAGATTTAATCTATGTTTTACTTGCCTTTTAGTCATCGAGGAGAGCTTCTGGTGTGCCTGGACTGAACCCAACAGAAGAGAAGTGAGTACCAAATCAAATCGTATTATTTCTCTCACCTCTCTCTCAAAACATACAAAATTCTTTCTCTGGGTCTACGTGCTCTCTTTGCTGTTCTTTAGGGATGGTAACCTGCAGGACATTGTGAACCGGGGAAGCCTGCATGAATTCCTAGTTGGTCTTCATGACCAGTTTGGTTCAGTGGCGTCCTTCTGGTTTGGCCGGAGGCCAGTGGTGAGTCTTGGTTCAGTCGACCAGCTCCAACAGCACATCAACCCCAACCGGACTAGTAAGTTCAGCAGTGTGTAAGAAGCTTTAACATGTGATGAACTGTCAGGAATAGAAACCTGTGACCCAATGTTCACCTGCAGACCACTTGTCTTATGTGTGTAACACATTTGATTGTAATATATTCTATTATAGTCTATTGTTAATGTAACCTTGGTGTTCTACATTAACTTCTTTTATATTTTCCTTACACATACAAGAATTTATATCATCCTTCTGTATACATCTAAGCATGAATACATGTGTGATAATAGATGTTGTGTTACAAATATTTTACTATTATTCTAAGTCTTATTTATTTTACATATTTGATTGTAATGTGTTCTGTCTGTTGTTAGTGTTAATCATCAGTTTTCTTGATGTTCCTTGGATGTGCAGTAATTCTCCCAAACCCAAATACCTGTGTGGTATAGTTGATATCATTTTTTAATTCTCCTTTGTATTCTTTAGCTGATTCCTTTGAGACCATGCTCAAGTCATTGCTTGGGTACCAGTCAGGTGCAGGCATAGGAGGGACTGAGGCGCTGATGAGGAAGAAAGTGTATGAAGGAGCAATTAACAAAACACTGGAGAGCAACCTCCCCCTTCTACTCAAGGTATAGTGCTTGTTTTAAGAAATGAGACCGTATTTCTACTTGGTTGATGCTAATGACGCATGAAACAAAAATGATAAAACTGACCTCATGCTAAGTGGTGGCTATTGTCCTCCATTCATTGTTAGCAACATGTGATCCTTTTTCCCTTGCACTCCCAGCTGGTTGAGGAGTTGGTTGCAAAATGGGAGTCGTATCCAAAGTCCCAGCACACCCCCATCTGTGCCCACCTGCTAGGATTGGCCATGAAGGCTGTCACTCAGCTTGCCATGGGCAGTCGCTTCTCTGGCGATTCTGAGGTCATTCGCTTCCGTAAGAACCATGAGGCGGTGAGTAAAGTGAAGTGCTTGTGCTGTAATATTATGATGCATTTTTGGTAAAAGTTTATTGCATTTTTTGTTAATTTCTGTTAAACAGATCTGGTCAGAGATTGGTAAAGGTTACCTAGATGGGTCCCTGGAAAAGAGTTCCAGCAGAAAGGCTCACTACGAGACTGGTGAGTGACCTCGAAAGTAAATGTTTTTATAAGCTGTTTATCCATCACCAGCTTCACACAATTTTTTGACATAGTTTATATGAGGAACTAAAACTCTGTGTGTGTGTGTGTGTGTGTGTGTGTGTGTGTGTGTGTGTGTGTGTGTGTGTGTGTGTGTGTGTGTGTGTGTTTGTACAGCACTGGCTGAGATGGAATCTATACTGAAGTCTGTTATTAAAGAGCGAAGTGGATCTGGTTCCAGTAAGGCGGTTTTTATGGATTGTCTACTGAAGGCCAATCTGTCAGAGAGACAGGTACTTAAACACATCAATCCACCACAGATTCTAACTGAACATTATGGGTTGGTTTCCCAGACAGGATTAAGCCTAGTCCTGGATTATGTAGTGCTGTGAATAGAGATTTTCCATTGAAAAGGTTAGGTAGTCCAAGACTAGGCTTGATCCCTGTCTGGGAAACCCACCCTATATATATTTAATGCGGCTCAGCAGTCGCGGTTTCAGTCCGTCGTGGATTTTTTCTGAGTACCGAACTAATAATTGTTTGCTGAAACCCGCACTAACACGGAAACTGCAGATATCCTCCACTTTTTAAAACTTTTGTGACGGCCGGGCCTCATCCACCACGCCCTCCCGTCCTTGTGCTGGGTTGCTAAGCACTCTGCCCAAACATAAACCCTGCACGAGGACAAGGTGGCGTGGCGGACGAGGCCCTGACGTCACAGCTTTTTTCGTTGCAATTTATCAATTTTCATACATTTAAGTGCCTATTTATTAAGAAAAATATAATTGACTAATTTTTGTAATTTTGTAACAGAAATTTTAATGTAAATTCAGCCACATTTCCATATAAAAAATAACTATAAATGTTTTGGTACTGTGGCATGAAACACAAAGAAGGCACGTCCTGGAATGGTGAAATACTGCTGTACTCAGAGGCGGGAGGTTTGAAAGTAGCCAATCCGAGAACGCTATTTATTTCTCC
>JBBIGA010015496.1:0-14875 GCA_037576975.1 Alestes dentex | reverse complement strand
GAGTGGTTGGAACTCCTTTATCTAGGCTCCTTGTATCTTTAGACACTTTGCAGCCTGTCAGTAAAACATTTGTTCCCTTTTCTGTCATTTAATCTACTCAGTATGCCAAAGATAAGACAAACAGGACGGTTTGACATATATGTATTCATGTGTATATTTAAGCATCTCTTTGGGTGTATTTGTAAGTGTTTGAAAGTTAATCTTCTATTGCCTTCCAGTACCTGCTGGGGAATGCAGGTGACACAGCACTCTAAATATAAGTGTAGCCATAACCGCTCTGCAGAAATATTAAACATATCATTAATAAGGAAGCCATCAAAGCACGCAGCTGTTGCAGGATATTATAAAAAAAGTCCTTGGTCACTTTAACCATCTAATTTTCTTCGTTCACTCTGTATTTAGTCTGATGCTGTATTTAGTTCTTTCAGGAGCAGAGGAATGAGTCTGCCATTTAGCTGTAGTGCCCAATAGAACACATCATTAAAGGTCTGCAGCGCATATGGTTTAGTCTGCAGTATTAAGACGTTCCTTTGATTTCTAATCCGCCCTGTCATATCAGCTGAGGCTCATGCTGTGAGAGATGGTTTGTGTTACAGGTTTATGACTGTGGATCGTGCTTTAGTATTCCGCAACTGCATTGTTAGCGTGCAGAAGCCAGGCGAGCTTGATTTTTCAAGCTTGGACCGGAACAGGTCTGCGGTTTTCTTGCAATAACTGGCCTGCTGTTGTACATCCTCAAGATCTCTGTGCTGATCACACGCCAGACTTATTCATTCTGCTTGACTCTGCCAGATTTTTTTAACTATCTGTCTGTCTGTCTGTCTGTCTGTCTTTCTGTCCTTTATTAACCAGAAAAAGTCATCACTACTGACTGCTGCCCTCTAATATAATTATAATGTGGATCACCAGACGAGTGCTAGATATTTAAGGAGCTATTAAGTACTGAAATGGTTAATGAGTGCATTTAAAGTTAAAGGACAGTCTAGAATTTGACTCTACACCACCACACAACCAGTTAATAGGAGTCAGACCGGCACTGTTACAGATTTTTCATCTTAGAAAGGAAACCTGGTTTATTTCACATATTCATAGTTGTTCACTCAACAACTTTCCAGTTTAACAAGAATAAAGATCTGCAGTGTAATTGGTTAAGTGGTAAAAACTGTGGTCTGCAAAAAGGTTTCTATCTATCCGTCTATCTACCTATCTATCTATCCATCTGTCTGTCTGTCTATCTTGCAGCACATCTGTTTTTATCTGCTTGTCTGTTTATCTGTCTGATTGTCTGTCTGTCTCAGGGGACCAAAAGTCATCAGACAAATGGCCATAATCTTAAATAAAAATGTCATGGATTTTATAAATCCTTTTCATTCAATGACCCATAAACATCACCAGATGCTCAGTGTATTCCCCAGTGAAGCTTGTATGATGCCATCAAATCCTGTTTGGATCAGGCTTCTTTTCTTTCGTTGGGTTCAGGTCAAGTGATTTTCTCATCCAGTCAATATAATTTTTGGCCCCTTAACTCCATAAGTGTCTTATCATTGTGTTTCGGGTCTTTCACCTACATTATAAAGCACAACAAAGTGGGTCACCAAAGGTGGTTGAAAACGACAACAAAAATAACCCTGATTTCCGTTAGCCACTAGTTTCAGTGCACAGACAGGAAGTTTCATGACACATCATGCAGACAGCAGAGAAAGCTTTTTGGTCACCATATGTGAACAGTAAATTTTGCCTTAACCCTTAAAGCCCTGGAGTCATTTTTCTCTAACTAAATAAGCGAAATAAAATGTAAATAATTATTTAGTTCATTTATAAATTGAAATGTAATGGAATATAATTACATGAAGTTGGCAAAGGACAAAAACTTGGCAAGCCCTTTGTTATTTTTATAAAAAAAAAAAAAAAAAAAAAGCCTCTTCTTAACAGGGGAGGAGCTACATGGTGGGCTCTGTCTGGTTAAAGGTAGACCCCCCTTTGTTACACCCCCTGGTTAGAGCTTGGCCCCGTTTGTTATTTAAAGAAAAGTGAACAAACTTGACAACTGACCATCTCGAAAAAATTAACAGGCGCGCCGAGAGAGTTTACCGATACGCTTTGAGTTCTGAGGGTAAAGACCGGTTCTAGACTGTTTTACACCAGTTATATTTACTGAAATCAGAGTTTACTGATACACTCGGAGTTCTGAGGGTAAACACTGGTTTTAGACTGTTTTACACCATTTATATTTACTGAAATTAGATTTTACTCATACACTTCTGAGGGTTAAACTTAGGGTTCAGTTACCTTGAAGACAAGCTAAGTATCTACAGTGGACCATCCAAATAAAGTGTTACTGAAACCGTTTGTGGGTTTATGATGCGTGTTGTTCATTCGTTGCTATATTCAACCCACACTTACACTTTCAATAATCATAACTTTTCATAAACACTTTTGAGGACTCCTCAAGTCACTTTGTCATTTATGAAACCACAGTCCACTCATTTCCTTGCCCTTGGCCACGACCTTTTCTCATTCCACCGCTTTTAGCCATTTTTAACAAGAGGACACCAGACTGACCAGTGTGTGGGCCTGCAAAAATGTACAAAAGAGACAAAACTGACCAAAGCAAGACTGGGTAAACATCATTATTGATTCTGCCTTTTATACACGCGAGCACATTCCTCTGTGTGTCTGGACTTCACCGTTTGTGTATGAAGCCATTCCGAGAGAGAGCCTCAAGCGGGCGAGACTCAGCCAGAGGAAATGACAGGGGTCGGCCTGTCCCGGGACTGTGGATGCTTGTATTTTTCCCCAGCTCGGCACATCAACAGCGTTTTGTCCTGACTGTTTAAACTCTGGTCCCTCCCCCAGTCTCTCAGAGCGCCTGGGGGCTTTTTATAGCTGCCTCCTTTTCACCATAAGTGGCTTCCCTTCTCTCTCTCTCTCTCTCTCTCTCTCTCTCTCTCTCTCTCTCTCTCTTTCCTTCTGCAAAGCACAGTGGTACTTTTGCCTCTGGAAATAAATAGAACCGAAATAAATAGAGACAGCCTGCATTCCCCTGTTTGCCCGTGACGGGCCACTGTTTGCCATGGTGATGATCAAATCATGCAAAAGGGACCCTCCTCAATCCTTCCTTAACACACTTAGCAGTAAGGAATGCATCAAATGTCCTTTGTTGTAATGTTCTATGTGAATAAAAATGCATTTTACTGTAAAGTTACACTTAAAAAGTTAGTAGTTACACTTAAAAAGTTTGTCTTAAAGGGCCCATGTCATGGAAAACTTTCCTCACATTTATGATTTACTTGAAGAACTATATGTCAATATGATTAGTCCATATATGGAAACCAAGCTGTAAAAACAGCCCATTCTGAATTCTTTTTTTTGATGTCACAAGTAATTTTGTGATGTCACAAGAACCAGCATATTTACATATATCCACCAATCCAGCCTACAGCGCTTTGTGCTGAAGTTATAAGAAGTGTTTCCACCTGGCCTGCTTTTGGAATGATTGACACTACAAGGCAGCCAATTAGAACAAAGCTCATTTGCATATATCAGTCTTAAAGGCATATTAATTATAATGACCTGTTTAGTATTAAGGGACAAAGATGTATGTATGTAAAAATGAATTACAGTTATTTTTGTGCAAAAACCCACAAAACATAAGTAGATGCAATATATGGGCCCTGAAAAGGACATTATAATAATTTTCAGTCAACTGTTGAAAAATGAAAGACATTTTTATTGATTATTTCATTATAAATACTGGTATAATTTTATTATTTTTAATGTATTATTAGTGATGTGATTTACATTTTATTCACTTGGAATAAACATGCATGTTTTACTGCAAGATGATTTCAACACATTGCTTTTTTTCAGAGTTGGCACACTGTTGTTGCGTGTCTCTACCCTGTAATTTAATCTGAGGGGTAAAAAATGAACCCTCTGGTGGTTTGCAGCCTAATTGTTGGGGTGATAGATCGTGCATTCCTCTGTAACACAGCATGTCATTTACCTGTGTCTGTCTACCTGAACACTCCTTCAGGAACTGAAACTCTTGCCTTGCCGAACAACAGTGTGAGAATCAGTTTGTGTATCATTTGGAAGCAGTGAATACGGAGGTTATAAGAACCAAGATCCCAACATGGGGTCGGATTACCAAAAGCTCCAGCAATTTTCTAGGTTACTTCCCAAGCTGCTGAAAATAATCCTCAATTTTTTTTTATAATTTACCATAAAACAATTAATTTACATACTTTTCCACTTAACCCAGATGTTCACGTTTGGAGTCCAAATGTTTCCTCTTTAGTTTAGTGCTGGATCTATGAGCCAACAGTCACCCAAATTTCATCCTCAGAACATTTCTCAACCGGCTCAAATGGCAACTAGCTCTTCATTAAAGTAGATCAGACTTGTGGATATTGGGAGGAACCTGACTTACCGTGATCTTTAAAAATGAACAACACTTCTGGCAGCCACTTCAGAAAACAACAAGGATGGTGAGGACCAAACGTGGATCAGATTACTCCATATTTCTGATGGTCACTTCACAATCAGCACTCCTGCTACTGAGGCTGTTTGTGAAAATGGACCCTGTTGTCTAATTTACATAATTTTGCCAGATGTTTGCGTTTAGTATCCAAATTTTGCTTCTTTAGTCTGGCTACAAGGCTAATATAGCTAACAAACACTAGAAGTCAATCATCATCCACATCTTTTCTGCAAATTTCAACCCCTATCCGTCTCTCACCCATCTCAAACCGCATCCAGTTCTTCTGTAAGGTGTATCAGACTTGTGGATGTGGTTTAGGACACAGAATGACTTACTTTGACTTAGAAACAAACTAAACACAAACTAAAACAGACCCTGTTGTCTAAAAAGGATTTTCACGGCATTCAGATACATTGTGAAGTTAAGTTCATTTTTACAGTTCACAATAAATCATACTGTGTCCAAAATCCTACCCAATCTCACGAGTTTTCGTGAAGCCATCACGATATACAAATGATATATACACGATACATTAAAAAATGTGCTACGATCATGCTTTAGGCCTTTTCTCGCGCTAGGAGAACGCTTCACTACCCTTTGTATTTTAATGCGCAGTGCGTAACACTGCCAGTATCAGCACTAAATGGTGACTGTTAGGGTTAGAGTTAGGGTTAAGGTTAGGCTTAGGGTTAGGGACTTTCCCCGTCTCACGGCCTTTCAACCTGTTTCAACTCATTATTATTACACTTTTAGTGGGAAATGTGTAGTACATTTTCACAACATTGCATAAAAGCGTTCATTCATAGGCTACAACAGAAGACAACTTCGCATGAACTGGAGGCAAAGACGAAGAAAAACTCTTTTAAATCTACGTGCGCAAATTTCTCTCCCTCAGTCAGCAGTTAAAGCTGATATTGGCGATGTTACACACTGTACATTAAAACACATAGGGTAGTGAAGCGTTGCCCTAGCACCAAAAAAAGGCCTAAAGCGTGATCGCAGCATGTTTTTGAATAGATTGTATATTGTGATGGCTTCACAAAAACTTGTGAGACTGGGTTGCCCAAATCATATTCACGAGTCTGAGCAACTTTAATGAAGAGCTGGATTCAGAAAAATGTGGACTTGTCTTGGATGATCAACTATATCTAGGGTCAGTAAAGATTTGCTTCTGTTTTTTTTTCCCCATAGGGCAGGCATTTCCCTTCCCTAACAAGTAATGTAAACAGTGTGAGAATTTGTTTGAATTATTTGAAGGCAGTGAATTGGTTGGCATTCTGTGTCTACTAAAGGACCCCCATGATTGTTGAGGGGTGGCAAAACCTCAAACCTCAATGTTGCTTTTGAAAACCCTCAAAAGAACAACTGACAAAAGCTCCAGCAGTTTCCTGGGCTCCCTGTTGGAAATAATCCACTTGGACTAGACATTTTTAAACCTTAACCTATTTACCTAATGAACATCTCTTGTTTCCCCACTCGAAAACATTCATAAAACATTCATAAAACAGTTTTTATCTATTCCATCTTTTTCTCAGCATAATACTCTCAGTGGTGTCTTTCCACCACTCCGCTCTCACAGGGCCTGTGCTAGGACATCCTACTTATCTCTCATTGTCTCTGGATACAGAGCGCTGTCTGAATGGGCCACCGCTTTTGCCTGTAGGTATGAAAAGACTCCATGGAAACCACTCTGTCATCTGAATTCAGCTGGTCATGAACGATTATTCCCACAGAAATGTGCCAGGCCTTCGCTGTTCCTTTTTAGGCTTTGCTGTTTTTAAGTAAAACAGGCTGACCTGTCTGGAGATATTTGAAAGGGTGAAAAAAGCTCAGCTCTCCCTGAGGACACAGTAAGGCTATTCTACGTCATAAAATAACCCCCCCTCCTTGAAGGGGCGTGAGTGGGGGGGATGGGAATGAGTCAGAAAGAAAAGACTTCTCTAATCCAAGCTAATTAGCACTCTCACTAGCTAGTACCATCAAGGCGCTGGCCACAATCCCTCACAAAAAGTGACAAAGCTGTGGAACAGGACCTCAGCAGGACAGCTTTTGATGGAACGAACCACCTCGCAGTGTGAGAAGACACACAAATAGATGTGAGTGTGTGTCTAAATTACAGGGCCACTTCCTCAGACACACACTAAACTTCGTGTACATTGCCAAACTTGCCTCTCTGCTGAAATGATAAACGCAGGCGTGTTCTTCGTCAAAGAAACCGGCACAGATTAAAGACGGCTGGAGATGTTTTAAAGCTCTAGTTTGGCAAAAAATCAAATTCACACAGTTTTTCCAAATATAGAAATATATAACTGTCACTACCCTCTCGCCTCTAGCACCAAGGTCATAGTCTCTAAAGTTTAATTTTAGAGAGTAGGAAACCCACCTTCTTCTCTCTTAAAAGAGAGAAGAACTTCTGAAAGACTACTGGGGTGGATACTTACTACACCCCAGACCAAAGTGTTTTTGGGTGGATACTATTTTTGCTAGCTGTTTTACTTTTTTAATGAATGATTGCTTTAACAAAGTTCTATGTAACTAATGCCAGCTCCCACATATTCATTCATTTGCCAATCAATAGCTAGCAGTCAGGATTTGTTGAACAACTATTTTCACATACGAACATTGTGGCTCCTGTAGCGAGGTCGATGAGATCATCTCCTAAACGGCAGGTCCTTTGGGGTGTTTCTGGTTTGCAGTGGTCAGTACCTTCCAAAAATGATCCAAGGAAGGAAAACCGGTGGAGGGGTCATGGCTCAGTGATCTATGTGGGCTAAAACGTTCATGCTGCTCGGATAGAGGGTCAGAACATGCAGTGCAGCACCCCCTACTGTGCATTGGGTTAGGTAGCTGCAGACCGGTCAGAGTACCAATGGTGACCCAGTCCAACGTTGAAAGCTCGTACAGTGGGTATCTGAGCATCAAAACAGGATCTTGGAGCTATGGAAGAAGGTAGCCTGGATGCACTATGGAAGGAAGTTAAGCCAGTGGAAGCAGTTTGATGCTGTGAGCAACATTCTGCTGGGAAATCTTGGTTCCTGGCATTCATGAGGATGTTACTCTGGCACCACTTACCTAAATATAGTTGCAGATCAAGTACACCACATCCATGGCAATGGTACTCCCTAATCAGTAAGATAACATGCCCTGCATGCTGCAAACAATGTTCAGGAACGGTTTGAGGAACATCAGAAAGAGTTCAAGATGTCGACTTGAACCTTCCACAGGGTTAAAATAACTTCTGAGTACAAAAGATAAAGTGACTAAAAAATTAATTAAGACAATACTAATACAATCAATAACAACAACAATCATACCACAATCTAATGATGAATAACTAAGATTAAATAAAAAAATGTGCAGGTTAGGTGGAGTTGGTTAGAAATCAAGTTTAAAATGATTGAATGATGCCAGCAAGCATTCTTGGTGAACTCTAGCTACAAGCAGATTTTCCCAGCTCAGTAAAAGCTCTGTACCAGTCAGTGGAACAAGTCTTATAGTTTCCATTGTTTACAGTAAACACTGATGTGTTATATTTACAAAGCAAATTACAAAACCTAACATATTCAGCACTAAGGAAATTCCCATTTAACAATCTCCAGTACACCTGCTTGTGGTTTCTTACACTGTACGACTCACTGTTATCTATAAACACAGATTGAAGGTCATTACATAGCAAAAAAACAGCATTTTCATACCTATAATTTGTCTGTATGAGTTCATTTTTATACATAACACAAGTATAAATTTGTTAAAAATGTATGTGTCCATTTTAATAGCAAACACAAGTCTAAGTTTGCTGCAGTGCTCCACTAACAAAACTTCAGACACCAAACACACCTTGGATGACTAAATTTGGGGACAGTAATGGTGTTCATTTTATTTTTTGGCCTAAACATCACTGTAAAGTGTGACATCATGGCCTGTCTTTAGTAATTCACTTGGGATCCCACAGACTTCTTTTCTCCCTGAATAGCTTGACTATATTGTCAGAGGGTTTGGCCCGACTCCACAGTTACTGAAGTGCTTGTCCTTAAATGGACCTTTTCTGAAGAGAATTCACCCGTGGATTTGGCCAGTTGATGACTGGAGATAAGACAGGTTCAGTTTCCTCCGCTGTTATTGCCAATGATGTGCCAACGATGGGCCAGCCACTTATGCGTCGTTTGTTATCTCTCCCTGTTTCCCCTCATTCGTCCCAGCTGGTCCACTCAGGCCTTTTTTTAAGCTCTCCAACACCTCCGGTTCCTTAGAATGGCTCCAATGTTACGAACAGGGCTGTTTGTGTAGAGATAGGACTTTTTCCAAGGCAAACAGGGCAATCTGACCCTGGTGCTATGTAAACACAGACCAGACCAGGATGGACTGTTTTCTCTCACAGCAAGACAATAAGAAACAATCTACTGCTTGGTTTGATCAGGTGGAGGCTTTAGCAAGTAAATAAATAAGAAAAGAAAGGAAGAAAGAGCCCTGCTGGCTTTATTGTAGGGAATTGGGTTATAAAGTGCAGCTCTTGTATGTACATGGAGGACTCTGATTTCAAGGATTTCTCACATTTCAGCATCAGTTTTACAGTCTCAAATGTTATATGTAAGAACATGAGTTGTCTAACTTAAAAGCTCTATGTTGTGATTTTTCTCACTTTTGGTATTAATGCAATATGAAAATGTTCATATATGGAAACTGGCCTGCAAAAACAGCCTGTTCTGAATTCAGTGTTTCTGTGATGTCACAAAGGCATTTACCATCTATTCTGCCTACAGCAGTTTAGCCCCGCCCACTCACAGAGAAGGGGTATTGTAAGGGGTGTTTCAGTCTGGACTGTTTTAGTTTTTTTAAATGTGAAACAGTGCTAGCCAACCAGAACAGAGCTTTAAGGTTATCGGGTTATTTAAAAACTGATGATAACTGTTTTGGCAGATAAAGCCACATAAACAATGGGCCAAACATAATAATAAGAAGAAATGGGTCCTTTAAGAATAAAGACAGCTTTTGAATCCTACACATTAACTTTCTGCTGTTATATAATCATATAGCAACCTATATATTTGAATGAATAAACAAATCCATTCTGATCTGAAGTGTTCTGGAGGCAGATGTTTTTCATGTGATTTTCTGTGCCAGCTGATCCATCACATGACTGTGGTTTGGAAGCTCCGGCTGCTCATGCCTCTGTGTCTGAGTGCAAATTTGGGACCTATTGCTGGTAATAAACACTAAACAGTCACAGTATCTCATGGGCATTCTGGCAGGAGGTCAGACTCACTCTGGAGATCATATGGACACATTTGGAGGATCTGGATTTCGTTGTCGTTTCCCAGCTTCATATAAAGTTAAAAACCACTGAAATCTTCTTCATTATATCTTCAGTGGAAATAAACACAAAGAAGCCATTCAAGAGTTCTATATGACCAGTATAAAAAAACATTCAACTCTAACATAACCAAGGAAAGAGATCCATGGTTACAGCTGGTTTCAGTAGATAAAAAGAGGATCGACATATGTGCAAAAATAACTTTACAGGAGAAGGCAAAATGTGAGTTCATGCAAAAACATTGTCATTTTGGACATATTTAATGAATAGTTTATATATGTTCTATTTAGGGTGGCAACCATATATAATTCCCTAATATATCTAGAGTGTGTTAATTCTCTAATTTACATACCATTTAATAAATGTCAATTGATTAGCATTAATGTCCTGAATAGGTTTAAACCAAGGATTAGAATTACGAGCAGGATAGATTTAGGTTTAGCTTAGATTTAGACAGGGTTATGTTTAAGGTTAAATAGGTAAATAAAGTTAAATAGGCCTAAAACCAGTATTTGTCATGTTACAGGTCATATGTCTGGTTGACTCTAACCTCCTACAGAAAACTAAACTGACTTTTTCCTGCAATCCTACTGCAGAATGCATAAACATGCCACATGCACAGCTTTTTGCAGAAGCCACATGTTATGGCTTTTATTTCTTTTTTCAAATTGTGCCCAAAAAGGTCCAGATGTGTGCTTATTTTATTTGGCTTGAAAAATCAATTAAACGTGCAATTTGACCAAGAGAGCGCAAACTTTTGCACTGTACTGTATTGTGCTGTGTGTTGTTTCTCTTAGTCTCGTCAGGTTTGACAGAATTCATGATTTTACTTTTTTTTTCACCAATGTTCTTTTACTATAGTACCCATACAACCACTAGGACCACTGGGACACATCAAATAACTCAAAGACTTCAGTTGCCTAGTAGAAGGCCAAAGAATACCCATAAGCCCTTGTAGTTTTTCAAAAGGTCCTCCAACCTTCAAGATACATCCCCAGAAGGTAGTTTTCCTGGTCTGTAAACTCTTGCTGTGTGGACTAAAGTGTTACCAGTGTAGGAGGTGAGTAGGCATATTTACAGCCTAGTCATGGTTAAATGTGTCATTTTGATTGCAATGACCTTTTCAGGCAAAGTCAAGCTTTACAAGCCGAGATAAACATCTACAAAACACCCACAGTGGACCATTTAAACCATGTGTCAGATTCCAGTCTCTGTGGGACACAGTAATGCAAACGTCAGCGTTCTTCCTGATTAAACACACCTGATTCAGCACTTCAGCTAACTGGCAATGGTTTGTAAGTTGAACTGAAAGTATTAGACAAGAGAAATCACAAATTCTCAAAGAGAATAATGTGTCTATTATAACTATGCAGATGACAGCTCTTGGATAGATGTACATAACTGGATGCATTGAAACTTTCTCCAATTAAATAAGGATAAAGCAGAGACTGTCTTGTTTGGAAATAAAGATCAATTCTCAGTGCCCACCTAAAATCTAGAGCTCATAAGACTTCCACCCATGTAAAAAAATCCCAATTTTAGCGATCACATTAAAGCTATAACAAAGTCAGCATTCTGGCACCTTAAAAACTGCTAAAGTTGGAGACTTTGCGTTCAAACAAGACTGAGAAACTCATCCATGCCTTTATTTCCTGCAGGTTGAACTGTCCTCACTGGGATTCACAAAAATTCCATTAGAGCTCCAACATATTCAAAATACTGCTGCCAGAGTTCTAACCAAAAACAAAAAAAGAGACCAGTTCAGGTCTTTGCACTGATCCCAGTTCAGTACAGACCTGATTTCAAAGCCTTACTCATTATGTGCAAGTCACTCAACGGCCCTAAATATATCTCTGAATCTCTGATATGTTTGATGTTTATGATCCTGGTGGGTCTCTTAGATCTGCAGGAGCTTCTCAGCAAGTGGAGAAAAGAGCTGAAACCCAGTTTGACATACCTGCTCTAAATAAAGTGCTACAGCAGTTTGAGTGATTCTCTGAATTGTTTTTTACTGAAACCCCCCAACACTGGGAGGTCCCAGCACTGTGTTATCTTGAACAGAAACTCCCATTCAGTTAAGAGATACGGGCCTGTGCCTGTATCCGCAGAACAGCGTGTGCTCCTTCATTCCTCGCTCCACTGTGAAAAGTGCCAGTAGGCCGGCATATCGAGCCCAGGCCCATCGCTGCAGGCTCCGAGATGGTTTCCTGCTGGTGTGGACACAAAAGCTGCCATTGAGCCGCTTCAATGAGTGAGCCTTTGTGCTCCCCTCTCCCTCTTCACACTACAGGAGGAAATGCTGCTAGCACAAACCCCTCACCAGCATGGAACCTGTACACCTTCTGTAAAAAAAATTGCACCGGTAATGAGTCACTTGTAATTGCAGAAATAACGGTGGCTTGGGTGATGACCACAAAGTCTCTGTTGTTCAAGGCTTGATTTGACAGTGTCCTGCAAGACATGGCTTCATGATATTGCCTTCAGAAAAAGCCTGCAGGTAGCTGTTGAGCTAAGCAGTGGTGTTGTAGATTTTAGATCATGCTTTTCTCAGTTTTATAAATAACACTCCCATAAACCATATAATCCAGAAGTCTATTACTCAGGATTACTTAACCCTTAGAATGTGAATGAGGCAACAAATGGTAAATTGTCATCATACTCCGAAACAACTCCTTATACGGAAGTTCCCCCAGTTTGTGTTGATGCTTGAGGTGTCAGATGTCATGCTGAGCTGTTTGATGTTCATAAGTCACATAGAAACAAAGTTATTGAAATGAAAACACATGTAATAATAATAATAATAATAATAACAACCAATACTGAGGTTTTTTAAAAATGACATCACATGCAAATGAAAATAAAGAACAAAAATGAACAGATCTCTTTCATTTTAGGTTTTAGAAACATACAAAAATAACACAAGATCTATGAACCAGGGAGAACTTTCAGGATAGTCTCCGCATACAAGTGGGAGGGGAAAACCTGCAGAGGGAGGGGCTCCGGAGAGCGGCCAAGTGGCAGTGCGCCGAGAGAAAGAGCAGCAAACAGAGAGAGTGTAGGAGAACAAACACCGGTTCTAGTCTGTTTTACACTGTTTATATTTACTGAAATCAGAGTTTACTGATACACTCCGAGTTCTGAGGGTAAACACCTGTTCTAGACTGTTTTACACCGTTTATATTTACTGAAATCAGAGTTTACTGATCCACTCTGAGTTCTGAAGGTAAACACCGGTTCTAGACTGTTTTACACAGTTTATATTTTAGCAAAACCTCTCAGTTAAATTGTATTTTTCTTGCAGGTGCAGATATTTTACACTGCTGTAAAGCACTTACAGAGTGAAGTGAGTCACACAGGAGCACGGAGAGAGTTTGCTTAAGGGATTTCTCTCCTCAGGCACGCAGACACCAAACAGGAAGGCAAACAGAAGACAGAACACTCAGACTCTCTGGCAGTACTCTGACCATTACAGGAGTTTACAGACCAATTAAATCTTACACAGGCTTCTGTCCTGGGCACAGACTGAGTCAGGGAATTATCTTTTCAAGAGCAGATCATCATGAAATGTCTGAGTTTAGCAGATTGGGGGACATGGACATATGAGTTTAGCAGATAGAAGAAATGGATCCAAAGGTTTAGGAGAAAAAAGAAATGGATCCATGTCTTTAGGAGATTCAAGAATTGGATCCATGGGTTTAGGAGATTCAAGAATTGGATCCAGGTGTTTAGGAGATAAATGAAATGGATCCATATGTATAGGTAATAAAAGAAATTGATCCATGGGTTTAGAAAATAAAAGAAATGGATCCATGAGTTAAGAAGATAGAAGGGATGGATCCAAGGGCTCAGGAGATTTAAGAAATGGATCCATGGGTTTAGGAGATGAAGGAAATAAATCCCTGGGTTTATCAGATTGAGGACATGGTTCCATGGGTTTGGGGCAGGGCTGGTGTCCTTCGCAATTTGCTTGGTTTCCCTGTTCAAACACACCTGTTCAGCTCATCTGTTAATTGGCTGGTCAAGTGGGTGTATTTGGGTTTGGGTGATCCATGGGTTTAACAAAATAAAGAGAGGGTTCTAAGGGTGGAGCAGAGTGCATATGTGTGTGTTATCTAATCTCTCATTACTCATCAGTTATAAGTTTACTCATCAGTTATATGTGGTAAATTACCAACATATTGTGTTTTTTTCTATTTAAATTATAGAGTATTTATAGAGTATGTATGTACATTATAGAGTATGTATACAAATAATTATCTGAATCTTTCCTAAAAACACATATCGAACCTCTTTTCTCCACAGAAGGTACTCTGAAGACCTGAAAGGTTTGATTGCTGACAAACAACAAGATCCATGACAGCTGTGATATAACTGTAACATGTAGGAGCTGTAATATGACTGTAACAAGTCCGAGCTGCAATATAACTGGAACATGTATAAACTGTAATGTAACTGTGACAGGTTGGAGCTGTGATAACAGCTTTCTAACTGATTTGTTAAGTCAGTTACAAGCTGACAAAGAAAATCTGCTAGTTGTCCAGTGACTGGTTAATGTATTTACCAAAAATACATATTGTTATTTTTAACCCATTGCAGTTCTTACATGTTACAGTTACATCACAGTCGTTTTACAGATCTAACATGTTATGGTTATTTTACAGTCCCAACATGTTTGTTATATTTCAGTTATTTTACAGATCCTACAAGCTAGTTATATTACATTTATATCATAGTTCCTACAGATTACAGTTATTTATACTACAGCTGCAGCTTGTTACAGTTACATTACATTTCACACATGTTACAGTTACATAACTGTTTCTGCATGTTATAGTTATATTACATCTCAAACATATTACAGTTATATTGCAGAACCTACATGTTACAGTTATATTACAGTTCCAACATGTTACAGTTATATTACAGGTCCTACATGTTACAGTTATATTACAGGTCCTACATGTTAAAGTTATACTACAATTCATACCTGTTACAGTTATATCACAGCTCCAACCTGTCACAGTCACATTACAGTTTCTACATGTTCCATTTATATTACAGCTCCCACCTGTTAGTTATAT
>JBBIGA010015415.1:0-14880 GCA_037576975.1 Alestes dentex | reverse complement strand
GTCTTACAGTCATTGGTTACAGAGACAGTCTTACAGTCATTAGTTACAGGGACAGTCTTACAGTCATTAGTTACAGGAACAGACTTACAGTCATTAGTTACAGAGACAGTCTTACAGTCTTTAGTTACAGGGACAGTCTTATAGTCATTAGTTACAGGGACAGTCTTACAGTAATTAGTTACAGAGACAGTCTTACAGTCATTAGTTACAGGGACAGACTTACAGTCATTAGTTACAGAGATGGTCCCCTTGGACTGAGGGTTTAGTATCTTGTTCAAGGATACAGTGGTAGAAAGTGAGGGGGGTTTGAACCTGTAACTTTGTGGACATCAGGTCCACAGGCAAGTGTTTTACCCAGTAGGCTCCTACCACCTGCCATTAAAACCACTGGCAGGTGAACATTGATGATCTTGTTACAGTATCTCCTGTTTGGGGTGGGGGGGCGCATTAGGTAGTGTGTGAACAGTCAGTTCTTGAAGTCGATGTTGGAAGCATAAAAATTAGGTGAGTAAAAAGATATGAAACACTTTGACAAGAAACAAACTGTGATGGCTGGACGACTGGATCAGAGCATCTCCAAAACAGCAGGTCTTGTGGGGGGTTCCTGCTATGCAGTGATCAGAACCCACGGAAAGTGGTCCAACCGGTGAACTAGCAACAGGATCTTGGGTGCCCCAAAGCTCACTGATACACATGGGGAGTGAAGGCCAGCCCACCTGGTCTGATCCCACAGAGGAGCTGATGTAGCACAAACTGTTAAAAACAGTTCATGCTGGGTCTCACAGAAAGGGGTCAGAACACACAGTGCTGCACATCTTACTGCCTGTGGGGTTGCGAAGCTATACATGCTTACGTATGTACTTTATATTATATGAATGTACAGATACTACTACATACCATACTATACTACTAACTGTACTACAAATACTACATATCCTAGATAGGTTTTGTTTGTGAAAAGTACTTGAAGTTTTGTGAGCTGGTTAGAAGAAAACAGGTTTGGTTAAGCAAACACACAGACACTAAATCGCTGTTTACTATATTGCTATTTACTATATTAGCCTATCAGCTAAATGTATATACTACCTACACACTGAAATGTATGTCTAGTGTCTAGAACTCTGTGTTCTACAGCTTAGCTGATGTTGTTCTCTTTGAGAAAAGAGATAAGAGCCCTGTGGTGGTCCGGCCTGCGGGCAGTGCTGTGCTTTGTTTGGGGTTATAATGAAGGTGTAGAGGTTATAATGAAGTTGGGGATAAGCTCCTGCTGCATTGGAACTGTGACCCCATCAGCCTCTGCTGAAACCTGACAGCTCCTGGAGTTCATGGAGGGGTAAAGTGGGGCAGTCGATAGAAGGTCAAAATGAAAAGCGTCAGATGCAGCAAAGATGGTGTACAAGCCTGTGGGTGTATTGAAGATGCCGCAAACAGAGTCAGAAAGTGTCAGTATTTCAGTAAACAGGGATCAAAACTGAACAAATGACCATACCTGCCTAACCGAGTATCATTCCAGTGAACTACCTCGCTTTATACCTGATATACTTCTCATATAACACGCTGGACCCTCAAGAGCACCTCCACTTTACCTCCTGTTTACTGTTTACTGCCACTACAGGCACACTTACTTCCTGTTATTTGATAAGCTTACAATTTGTCACTCACTCAATCTGGTTCAATGCTTCTAACTGCTTATTGTGCCATGTCATCCTTATGGTGCAATTTCAGTCATTCTGGAAGGTGTACATCCCATTAACACTACTGTTATGTTGTTGTACTGTCTGTTTATTGTTGTGTATCATATTTACATCCCATTCAACCTACAGAATTGGCTCTTTATTATATTGTTTCTGTCGTTCCTTGCACTTTGTTCAGTGCTGTAACTGCCTCCTGTGCAACATCATAATTATGGTGTAATACTAGTCACTCTGAAAGCTTTACATCCCGTTCATACTACCTGGTTACAGTGATGTATTGTCTACTTATCGTATTGTTTCTGTCATAATTTGCACTGTCATAACACACGTTGCTATATGTAGCACTGTGGCCCACGGAGAAATGTCTCATCGCACGTGTTCCCAGCCTCTGAAGACAATAAAGTAACCTTAAACTTTGAACCTTGAAATGGTGTTGGCTCACCAGGACTGAAGCTGAGCCCCTCCGGCTTAGACGTTCTCCTACCTTTTTTAGCTCTGTGCAGTGTTCTGACCGTGTAAATGCGATGGTCTCCCTGCAGCTCCAGACAGCTGCAACCTGGCCGGGGTGAGTAACGGTGGCTGTCCCTTCCTGTGCCTGCGCGCGCCCCAGATCAGCGAACACTCACCCAAGTACACCTGCGCCTGTCCCGACGGAGAGGAGCTGAGTCCGGACACCCGCCTCTGCGTCCCTGGTGAGCCTTCTTGAACCCACCTTAACTTGACTTTCACTTAAAAGTAGTTTGCGTTTCTGCGAGAAAATGCGAAGTGTTATTGCTCGGGGGCTAAAAAACAGTGTTTGGAGACGCCCACACGTTGCTTAATTAAACCACACATTCATTCAAAATCGGCTGCCAGCAGGATACTGAACCAGCGCCTCTTCTGACTCGCTTCATTCAGTGCGCTGTGTTTTACTGCTAAACCATGAAGGGCGGTGTTAACTCGTTGTCTTTTACCAAGTCGTTAATGGTTAAGGACGGCTGAAAACGGGTGGAGCGAACCGCTCTTGGCCAAAAACAGGAGGGAAAAGTGCGCATAGCCACATTCACAGGCTGATTGTTTTTAATTAAACCACAAATGGTTAATAACTGAACCGACCTGTTTATGAGTCTGATGTGCCTTTGGCTCCACATAGTTGCTTTTGGCCACCATAGATGTGACGCCACAGTATTCACTCCAAGGCTATCTCTCTGCTACACACTCTCCACTCCACTCTCTCTTCAAATACACTACAACTCGACCACAAGAATCTCATTTTTAAACAACCAATGCTCAGCCCCTGATCAACCCATCAAAAATCTGAAAAAACGCACAAGACGTTTGAATTTTGCCAAAATTCAATACAGACTCAGATGAGAAGCGGCGCCAGTTCCAGCTGTAAAAAATTTATAGTAATAATAATAATAATAACAAAAAAACATAAAAGGGACAATTGTGTGATTGCTGATGCAGTCACATGAATTAATTACTCTTAAATATAATTGTCAAAGTAACCACTAGATGATAGGATTACGGGTGTAATCCATAGTGACAGCCCAAATTCCAGTAAAGGGGGAACAAAGTAAGTGTTTGCCATAAGTTTGATTCTGAGGACCAGTGTTAAAATAACCCTCTGTAACTGCTGGGTATTTCCAAGGTGCACTTTATTTGCACTGGATTAATCGAATTCTGACACTGCGCTGGGATTAGACGCTTAGTTTAGACGCATTTCATTTTCGCAAAATCCCGACACCTCTCAAGGCTCCTGCGGAGTGGCTGGATACTTTCTGTTTCAATTACTGAGCCCCGTTCCAGATCTGGAGAAAAACCTCATTATACTTTTGCTGAAAATTAGTTAAAGTTACATAAGTATAATACGAGTTGATGGAGTTCTGCAGTGTGATTACTGTTCATACTGCCATCCATCCATCCATTACCTGAGCTGCTTATCTTTAACCAAGGTAGTGGAGGGTGCTTGCGCCGATCCCAGCACTCACAGGGTGAAAGGTGGTGAAACACCCAGGACAGGTTGCCCGTGCATTGCAGGGTGGATGTACAGGCAAACACACACTGAGCATATCAAATTCTCCTGATGTGCATGTTTGTTTGACAGGAAACTGGAGCTCCTACAGACCAAAAACAACATGAGAATATGATATATGACAGATCAACGTATCTTATTAATTGTCATTATAATGACCAAATCATGTCTCAGTTTATTAGTCCAGTCATCCCTTTGCTTCATCCTTTTTTATTTGTTCCTTCCATGATAAAGAATCTGCTGTACATAGTTTTGAGACTTCTTTTCAACCAGTGCTGCTTTACACTTAACAAGCTGGACTTCAGAGAAGATTTACATGGTTCATTTACGGTCATGTGCTAAAGTTAGAGCACCCCATGCACCGATTTTCATGTTTTGAGACCAATAGTTCATTGGCTTTGATCTCTAGCATAGAATAGTTATAGTGCTGCATAATGACGCTACGGTTTGGTTTTATATGCTGTTATTCATGAACGGACTAAAGTCTGTGAAAGAAAAACAGACCCTGCTGTTGGTCACTGTGGTATTTAAGCAGTGGATTAACTGAAATAGGTGTGATTTCTAGTTTCAGAATGGAGGGACAACCGTGCGGGTCAACCTCTGCCCTGGGCATCGTTTACGACATCGTTTGCATTCACGAGTGATACAGTTTGAAAAGGCGTCGTTCTATATTATGTATGGATGCACTGGAGTCACTGTAGATCACCTCTCTTTGGGGGTCTCAGGCTGATTGGTTTGATGGGGGCCTGACCCACGCAAACCAACTGACCCAAGGGGTCAAACGCACTACAGTTCGATTCGGGACTAAAGCCTGCAGGTGTGAAAGCGTCCCTAGATAATCAACAGAACTAAAAGTTTTAACACAGCTGTTCCAACAGACATGGAGAGTGTGACAACAAAATCACCACACCGTTTTCAGAGACTGAAAGAACAAATTACGTGAAGAAAAAGGATGGGAATGCAAGTGATTTCGTGACTGGACTGATAAACAGGCTGGGTGCATCATTTGAGAATTTTGGTTACAATGTAGCAAAACAGAAGACACTTTTTCTTTGATCTGTCATTGTTTGATTTATCTGTCATTCGTTATTCAGTCCTGCTTTTGTTGTTTATCACAAATGCAGAAATTCAATCCAAATCCATCAAAGTTCTCCACCCACTGAAGTGCGCTGGAGTTCCGCGAGGCTGTTAGCTGCTGTAGCTTGAAGGGATCTCAGATATCTTCATACAGTCGTTATAAAGAGAATGTTTTAACCCGCAGGGCTTTTTCCTGCAGGTCTGTGTCAATGAGCTGCTGCAATGTCGGTTCAAACAGGTTCTCCCGTAACTGAGCAGGGAACGATCCCATGATGTAATAATACATTGATGGTGCGTTACCACTGGCGCGAGGAACCTTGATGTACCATGAACAAATGTTTTTCGTTACCAATAAAGAGACCCATACCCGAGCGGCAGAGCTGAAAGTGCGCTGCAATCTCACTGACTCACTGCTTTCTGATTGGTCGAAATCACAATATGGAAACAGGACATTATTTTCTTTACATTGTCTGCACAAAAAAACAACAATGGAGGAGACAAGACGTGTGTGAATGTAGCTCCTCGGGCACGTGACATATACTGTTATTTTTGGTGATATACCGTAGAATATAGGCACGTTGTGCAGGGCAAATTGTTTTCCTGCATTTCACCGCGAGAGCAATTATTTGGAAGGTGCGTAAGGTTCTCAGCCTACTCAATTTATCCGCCGCATCCTTTGTGACATTCTTTGTCTCAACATGGGTCCAGTAATTGATTGAGCGCATCGGACATTACGCCCGAAACCGAAAATGGGTGAAGCCCCGCATCCGTTTGTTGTCAGGCTGCATTACTATCGGGGCAGAAGCAGCATTCTACAAAAATCCAGTGAACCTGGCGCATCCCTGAGCTACAACAGGAGGAGAGTCCGTATTTTTCCAGATTTTAAAAAATGCGTACATTTATACCCTGGCCAGCTGAGGATAACCCTTCAGAACGGTTAACAGCACAGATTCGACAACCCATCAGACGCAGAGGTTTTCATCAAACAACACTCCTCAGCTGAACCCAATACTTAGGCTGGCAAGTGATCATGTTCTAGTCAGGTTCCCCTTTGGACTTTAATTTAAATCTTTTTAAATTTAAATCATGCTCATAAGTGAGAGGGGAGGAAGAAAAAGGAGCAATATATGTGGGTGTGCATGCTGAATAATCTCCACATTTGTTATTATATGGTTTTCATCCCAGAGATCTGTTACATTTTCTGTAATACATTTATTCCTTCATCCCTACTGTGCATTTCTCCTGATTGTCTATGTGTATGAGGCTTATGGATTACTCTAGTGTTCTGGTATTTCTTATTGTTAGGTGACTGTCACATAACCCCTGTTAGCAGTTCTGGAAAGGTAGTTTGTTTTGTTTAGTTAATGCTGCTCGGCTGGGGAAGCAGTGTCGGGCGGGTTGGTGTTTTGGGTGGGCTTCAGCATTTTGTAGTTTTTCCTGTGTTGCTTTGTTTTCTGTAATATGGTCTCTATTTTATGATATTGTCTTTTCAGATTTCCAGGGCTGCCTTCCTTCTAAACTTCTTTCTGCAGTGACCTAGACCATCATTGATGGCTGCCCCATTTTATTAAATCACGCACATGATTTTAATACAATGGTAGCTTTTCTGCAGGAAACGTATTTGGGATTTTCAGGGCATAATAAGTTGAGAAAAAAGTGGGTGGGACAACTATATAATTCTAGCTTTTTTCATAAATCAAGGGGTGTGGCAGTCTTAATTCACAAAGCACTTCTGTTCACAGTATCACACAGTCTATCGGACCCTTATGGTCGTTATGCTGTTTAAATCCCACTTTAGATCAATCCTCTTCATCTGTCTCTAGGTCTGGGCAGGTGGTTGCTTCTTTTATCGAGGAAGTCTCTTATAATGCTATAGTCATTTCAGACCATGCCCTGGTAACTCTGGACCTTTTTTTTTTTGCTCCGTGGCCCCTGGTGTTTCAGTTCTTTCTGATGAAGCTATTGTCAACTTTATTTCAAATCAGATCGACTTTTTTGTAAGTACTAATGCTACTTCAGGTGTTTCGGCTTCTCTGGTCTGGGAACCTTATACCAGAAAGCTTATATCAGAGGTCAAATTATATCATTCTCTGTATACCAGAGAAAGGAACGGATGACTCAGCAATCTGAGCTGCTCACTTTAATAAAAGACATGACGATGAAAATTCCTCTTCCCCTTCTCCGGAGCTATGTGGAAAAATACGAATTCTCAGGCAATGTAATTGTAGTTTTAAGAAATTTTAATGCAGCTAAGATAAATCTGACTATAATCAAGATTTTGATACCCATACCCTGGATTCTTTCTTTCTGTCTATTGATATTCCAACTCTTACTGCAGATCAAAGGGAAATCTTTGATAGAGAGCTCTCTGGGGAGGAAGCAATTGGCTCCATGCAATGTGGGAAATGTCCAGGGACAGAGGGTTTGCCCGTAGAATTTTCCAAAAAACGTTCCTCAAAGCTTGTACCGCCACTACTGAAAATGTTCTTTAAAATCTGGTATTCTCCCCGCTTCCTTCCTCCAAGGCTCTATCTCCCTGATATTAAAAAAGAATAAAGATCCTGTACAGTGTTCATCCTACCGTCTCATCTCATTGTTAAATGTAGATGTGAAAGTCCTTGCTGTGGCTCTTGAATCTAGAACCTAGAATCTATCCTACCTTCTATCATCCTTTCGGATCAGACTGGTTTCATTAAAGACAGACGTTCTTTTTTGAATGTAAGACGCCTTTTCAGTGTGATCTATGGCCCTTTGTCTTCTGTGTGTCCCGAGGTAGTGGTATCTTTGGACGCTGGGAAAGCTTTTGATCACGTCGAGTGGAAATATATTTTTACAACCTGTAGTAAATTTGGATTTGGACCACATTTCATAACGTGGACGCAGCTTATCTATTCCTCTCCAGTCTCATCAGTACATACAAACAACAACTTCTCTCTTTACAGGAGGACCAGACAGGGATGTCGTCTCTCTTCCCTTCTATTTGCAATTGAAATTGAACCATTAGCCGTTACACTCTGAAGGTTGTTCATTTTTCAGGGAAAAAACCCGGAGGGTGGTGTCAATAATAAAGTATCACTATATGCAGAGGATTTGCTGCTTTTTATTACCACACATTTTAACAGAAATTTGGGAAAGTTTCTGGTTCGAAGCTAAACTTGGATAAAAGTGATGTTTTCCCAGTAAATAAGGCTGCACTGTTCTATCAGCTATCATCTCTGCCATTTAAAGTGGTTAATAATGGTTTTACAAATCTAGGAGTGGTTGTTACTGATAAATTTGACAACCTTTTTAAACTTTGATTCACTTCTAACACGTGTTAGAGACGATCTTCAACGTTGGTCTCTTCTGCCTTTATCTTTAGCAGGTTGAATTAACTCAATTAAAATGAACATCCTTTCCAAACTTCTTTATCTTTTTTCAGTGCATCCCTTTTTTTATTCCCAAGTCTTTCTTTTATAAAATTGACAGCCTGATTTTGGGATTGACCCGAAATGAGAAAGTTCCACGCTTACGTAAAGAGGTGCTGCAGAAGTCCAAATCACTTGGCGGACTGGCATTGCCTAATTTCTTATTTGATTATTGGGCAGCTAATTTGCGTACCCAGTAGTTCTCTAGTGGGTACAGGTTGATCCTGCTATGTCACCAGCCTGGTGTTTAAAAGGAATCATTATCTTGTGCCCCTGCTTCACTCTCTGCCTTAATTTCTTTCCCACCTGACTTTAATGTATCCAGGTTCTCTAAAAAAAATATTAGTAGTAAGTTCCACATTACGGATTTGGACTCAAATTCGTAAGCATCTCGGAATCCAAACCTTACCACTGTCAGTGCCTCTCTGCAAAAAAACCTTTATTCTCTCTTTCACTGAACAGTGGTGCATTTGTATTCTGGTCTCTAAGAGGTATTTCCACTATTACAGATGTATTTGTTGATGATGGTTTTGCTTCTTTTCAACAGTTAGCTGATGGGTTTGGTCTTCCAACCTCTCATTTATTCCAATATTATCAGGTAAGGGACTTTTACAGGAAAGTATTTAATAGATTTCCAAATATCCCAGCAGACATGCCTATTGACAACATCTCTAAGATACCCCTAACCCTAAAGTGTTCCATCTGCACAATCTGTAATTTAATGTCTTCTCTTTATTCTACCTCGGACCAGATTTAGTGGAGCTTTGGGCTCAGGATTTAGGTGAGGATCTCTATTCTTGAACGTGTGCATTTCTCCTGTTGTATGTTCTAGGCATGGTGTTATTCAGTGTAAACTTTTACACAGAGTATTCGCTACGCTCTCGGACGTTTTGCAGATAACCCTCGAGCCGTGTCCTCTTACAGCTCTATTTGGAGCTCTACCAGAGTGTATTCAACTGTCCAAATCAGATTTTGTAGCCTTTCTTTGTTTAGTTGCATCTTATTCTGATTCATTGGAATCTACACCCACCTTCTCATACACAGTGGATGGGGGATGGAAAAGATACGTTCATTTTAAGATATACAAAACATACAACAGTATACAAACACTATACAACCGTACAATAAAAACGAGAGTAAGACGTTAATTTATTGATAAAATTTCAAAAAGAAAAAGGAGTACAATCTAGCAAAAGATTTACATCTAGCTATTAGATCCTCTTCCATGTTGTCGTCCTTTTTTTGTTGACCTCCAAGTCTTCTCCTCCACATCTTTTTAGCATCAACCTCCATGGGCTCCTCCTCCTTATGTTTTGCATCAACCTCCGCTGGCTGCTGCTCATCCACTGCATCAACCTCCTCCTCATTCTTTTGGCCATACTTGACACGCTTACACTCCATCATAAGCTTATCCTTTTCTTTCCCGTCAGTCTTCCCAGGCTTACGCTCATCTTTCTTGATGGGCTTACCCTTATTTCTCGTCTGGCCTTCATGGGTTTATCCTTACTTTTTTGGCCAACCTTCATGAGCTTTTCCTCGTCTTTTGGGTTGACCTTCACAAGCTTATCCACATCTTTTTGCTCAGGCTCCGGGTGTTTCTTTAGCTCAGAGTTTTGATGATTGCCCAAGGGTATGAACCCTTTTTCTCCGAGTTTTGATGCAGAATTATGAGCTTCTCCTCCCCCTTTTGCAGGGCTCCAGATGGCGACTAAAATGATTTTTTATTTTGCAACTGTTTTTTTTTATTTCAGTCACCAATGGCAATCATCTCTCAAAGATAAATTGAAATCAAAGTGACATCTCAATGTGCAGATGCGCTCAACCTGAGTTTGCCGTACCTACTACACTGTCATGTGATTAGTTATGGGAATTTCGGCTCTTTTTAATGAGTCGGGTCAGAAGATCCAGCTCATACACGCATAGAACTGGGAGCATTCCCAGTTCACATGGTACGTCAGGGCGTGGCCATACTGCGAGTGGCGAAAGCACCATGTAAACTAATACAGGTAGACGTGGAAACACAATAAGACTCCATGACAAAAAGTACAAACATTTTATTGTATACACATGAGCTTAAGAAGTAATTTCTGAAAACATTTCACTCATTCCTTTCTCTCTCATGCACACTATATGGTTACAGTGTTCTCACAACAGTGGCTTGGTATTAAATACATACAGGACAGGATCTAAAATCCTTGGAACAGAAGTGCCTTACACAGCTTTTTCCATGTGTCGCCACTCTGTAAGAGTGTTCAGATTTGGAGTGTGGTGCAGCCTTAGTTTGTGGAAGACCAACACAACTAAAGACAAGAGCATAAAATGATGGTTGTCAATTCGAAACTGTGGCCCGGACAAACTGACCGATCAAAGATACACTGACTACTTGCCCTGATGTTGACTGTCAAGTAACACGCTCTGCTACTTTAACCACCTTGACTGTCCTCTCAGAAGGAATTATTAAACCTCCACTGTGTTTTAATGACACCAAGCGGTAGCTTTGACCATATGATGCCGGTTCAGCATTTGTTACCAAACTACCACGGCACACATCACAGGACAGCTTTCTCAAAATGTGCCGAATGACAAACCCTGGTAAGACTGAAGAATCGTTTTGATTATATTTGGCCATTATAAAATCCCGTATTGTAGTGCTTACGTTTAGCCAAAACGTTGTTTGGATGCTGTCTTGAAAACGGGGATGCATAGCTTTGCTAGCTTAGCTAAGGTTAAGATTTCTAAACTGAGGTGGATTTCTTGAGGAAACCTCCGGAGTTTGAGAAAAGTTATCTAAAGAGCGAACAACAGTCTTAATAGTTAGTGCCTACGTTTAGCCAAAACGTTGTTTGGATGCTGACTTGAACACGGGGATGCCTAGCTTTGCTATCTTAGCTAAGGTTAAGATTTCTAAACTGAGGTGGATTTCTTTAGGAAACCTCTAAAGAGTGAACAACAATCGTAATAGTTAGTGTCTACGTTTAGCCAAAACGTTGTTTGGAGGCTGATTTTATCACAGGAATGCAGAGCTTTGATAGCTTAGCTTGGCTTAGCTAAGGTTAAGGTTTATGAAACAGGATTTTAAAATGGCCACATATATTCAAATCAATTGTTCAGCCTTACCTATGAAATGTAATACCTCAGGATCTGGTTTGGAGCATACAGCCCCAAGCAGAACATGCGTGAGGCATCTTTATCCACTACTTCATTCCACAGCAGTGCCCCTTGCGATGGTGGCGAAGTTGGCGGACGATGCAGCTGGTCATACGGCGTCTAGTAATATTCTATGTCTGTGATCTAGTCTATTGAAACGATTCGCGCGACCTGGCAACTGTTGCAGAGCATGTTCTAAAATATAGGAAAGATAAACATTAACTACATGAGAAATAGTGTTTTACTTTGTCAACAGTTTAGTCTATGTCGTGACTTCTTGTTTCGTTTTAACTCTCTTTACATGGGGTAAGACTGGGGACAAAATGTGCCATGACAATATTTTTTTATTTATCATTATGGCTCCTAAAATAATATAATAAAATAATATGGCTCCTAAATATTTTGTGTTTAGGAGCCAATGGCTCCTAAGGTTTTTATTTTGTCTGGGGCCCTGTTTTGAACTAGCTTCCCAGGCTCTTCCTTCTCATGTTTTTGCTCAGGCTCTGGGTGTTTCTTTTGCTCAAAGTTTTGAGGATTGCCCAAGAGTTCATCATCATTATGGGTCAAAGCCTGAAACAAGCTGATCAATCGCAGCAGGCCATAATCCTGTCTGAAACAGAGCTGGCTGCAGCATCATTTAATATAATCCGCTGTATGGCCGTTTTTAACGGAAAGATCAGATTAATTTGCTCCTTTCTCGATGTATGTTCCGTCCAAAATGGTGTGATACAGATTACGCTGAATGAGGTCTCTACTGTGATGTAATTTCATGCTTTGTATTTCTGTGGGAATAATGAACACCTAGCTGCATTTCTAAACCAGGTTTTAACAAAACAACAGTATGACATTCAAAACACAGCCAAGTTCACATCCACTGAGGAAAACTAGCACGGACTAAAATGATTCTGTGTGTAACCAGTAAACATTTACAGATTATCCGAATGAGATCCGGAAGTTCCAAAGTCCCATTATGTTGCTCTGAGTACATGGAGCATAAAAAGCACTCGCAAAGTAGTAGCAAAGTAAAGGTGAAATGTCCTGCTTGGTTATTGACTGGTCTTATAGAATTCTGTAAAATGTTCTAGTGGTTTCAACAGTGACCCATGATTTAACCACCCCAGTCAAAATATGATAAAAAAAAAATGACCTGAGGCCTTTTTTTTTTTGGTTGTTTGTTTGTTCATTTTGTTTTCTCTATAACCAGTTTGTTAACTAATTTGTAAGAAAAATCCTTGAATAAACTGTGGAAAAAATAAAATAAAAAAATCAATAATGGAGAATCAAAGTAACAACTTGGAAGTCAAGTTTAAGCATGACTGAAGATAAATTTCAGTGAGAGTTTTCTATGATGCTATCCAGGACATTGCTAAAAAAAATTAAATAAATAAACATTAAAAAAAAAAAGAATTAAAAACTCAAACAAGACTATAAATTATAAAAGACCACAATAACAAAAGCAGCTCTGACAGAAAAACTTTCCGCGGGTTCGACTCCCTGGACGCGGTTTTGGGACGACCGGCCATAAACTGAATGTCCAGAAACGCCGTTACGGGGCTGAAATACACTAGAACAGCAAAGCGTTCTGCAAGTTCTGTGCCATCACAGTACGGTTCAGGTACAGCACGGTTCCCGTATGCCTGTGGAAAAGTGTCTTGACTGTGTCTCCTCTGCTTTGTGCTTCAGTCCAGAACTTCACAGCTACACCCCCGAGCACGTCCAGTAACGTTACCTTGGAGGCGGTGATCGAGGCTGACGCCGAGGGTTTGCCCTCCGATTCACTCGGGGCGCCAGTGACCTCTCAGGCGGACAGCGCGCCCGAGACAAGCCACCCCACCTCCCTCTCACCCAGCCCGGCCCCAGACGACCCGGCCGCATCCTCTAACACCACAGCAACCGCCTCCCACAGCCCTGCGGTGCTGCTGTTCACTGCTTCAGGAGACACCAGCAACCTGTCCCATCACTGTGAGTCACCAGTTTACATCCCCTCCATCAGTCGGGAATCCAGAGCCATTCAGTACAGCAGGAGCGGGTTTCAGTCAGTTCTAGACGCATCACTGACTGTAGAGCCATAGTGTAAGCGGGTTTCAGTCAGTTCTAGACACATCACTGACTGTAGAGCCATAGTGTAAGCGGGTTTCAGTCTGTTCTAGACACATCACTGACTGTAGAGTCAGAGTGTAAGCTGGTGTCAGTCAGTTCTAGATACGTCACTGACTGTAGGGCTTAGTATAACCAGGTTTCGGTCAGTTCTAGATACATCACTGATTGTAGAGCCAGAGCATAAGCTGGTTTCAGTCGGTTCTAGATACATCACAGACTGTAGAGTGAGAGTGTAAGCTGGTGTTGGTTCTAGATACATCACAGACTGTAGAGTCAGAGCGTAAGCTGGTTTCAGTCGGTTCTAAATACATCACTGACTGTAGAGTCAGAGCATAAGTAAGTTTCAGTCAGTTCTAGATACGTCACTATGCAAATTTCCCACTTGTGTGACTAATGAAGGTCTATCTTATCTCATCACTGACTGTAGAGCCGTAGTGTAAGCAGAGGTCAGTCGGTTCTTGATGCACCACTGACTCAAGAGCCTTAGATGCATCACTAACTGCAGGGCCGCAGTGTAAGCAGGTTTTCTTTGGTTCTAGATAAGTCACTGACTGTATCTGAATGTAGTGTAGGCAGGTTTCAGCCATTAGAAATAGAGAGCAGCGGTTGCAGCGCATTTTTCTGCTACGAGCTTAAATGTTATTTTGAGTTGCGCGATTCCGATGAAAAATGGGCTTTAGCTACAGCTATCAGAATTTTCCATTATAGTAGAGGTGGTGTTTGACCCAGTTTTGACATTTATGGCCTGATCTGAAGGAGTAGCTCTAATTGCCTCCGAGTCATGCCTGAAAACTACAGTGAGTGTTTATTGTATCTGTTTCTGTAGATTTATGGGTCTAGTTATGCACTAATTAATAAAATCTGATTAAAAGTGCTGTATAAATCAAAGGCTCGACTGATGTAATGTTTGAGGACAACTGTGTCATTAATATTAGATTCTGAATATTTCATAAAGTAGGTCTGCTTCCCAAATTTGATGACCATGTATACCTGTGTTTATGTATACCGATATCAAAACACTTAGGCTATGTTTAACTGATACCAACATTACAGTAATACTAATTTATGCTAGCGCCTCTATGGGATTTTCAGTGTAATGTGAGCGCCAGGCTTTCTTAATGGCTTTAGTAGAATGTTTAAACTAGGTCTCTGTTTGAAACTGTTTCTTTATCTTTCTCTCTGTCTCTCCCTCCCTCTCTCTCTCTCTCTCTCTCCCCTCTCTTTCTCTCTCCTTCTTTCTCTTTCTCCGGTTCTTTCTTTCTCTGTCTCTATTTTGAAATTTCTCTCTCTCTGTCCCTTCCTCCCTCTTTCTCTCTCTCTCTATTTTGAAATTTATCTCCCTCTCTCCCTTTCTCTCTCTTCTCTCCCCCCACCTTCTCTCTGCCCCATCTCCCTCTCTCGCACTCTCTCTCTCTCTTTCCCTCCCTCTGTCCCTCAT
>JBBIGA010015409.1:0-14880 GCA_037576975.1 Alestes dentex | reverse complement strand
TTGTGTTATCATTCATATTCTCTGAAAAATGGTTAAGAAATCATAAATTCTGCCATGGTATGTAAACTTATGAGCACTGTTTTTAGCCCTCTGAACCCCCGCCCCCCTTTTTTTAAATGTCAAGCAAGGTGTCTAGCATACAATTTTTGTTATTTTGTATTCAGCTTCAGAATAGTAGAAAACTAACTATAATTGTTTTTCTCTTTTTGATTCCATAAAAGTGGGTCATTGTTTCTAATGATGACCTTATGTGAAAATAAATTTGCTCTCAACCAATCAGCATAAGCACTCCAAATCAGTTTAGCACCTTTGTGATTAAGTATAAATAAAGAGCACTGTTTTATACACCAGTTGGCCTCTCAGTGTGTTCTTGGGTGTACATTTTATTTTGTGTACTGATCTTAAAAGTATGAGTTTGGCAGGTAGTACAAAAAAGTAAGATAATATATTGTTTTGTACTAACAGGAAGTTAGACACATATGATGTACAGTAAACTGTTCCAAGAGCACCCGCGTAACCCTAACCCTAACCCTATTTTTATAGTGTAAACCCTAAATATGCCCACAAATATGTCCAAAACACTTTAATTGTATTTTAAACTCAGCTTAATACATTATCCTTAAAATGATTCGTACTGTACAGTTTACTCTGAACTCCCTGAGTGTTAGAATGTAAATACTGATATCACCCCTGTATAGACTGTACTGTAATTCATGTACGTGTGTTTTCTTTGGTATGTGCTGTCACTTTCTTTGGTATAAGCAGGGTAAATACAGTAATGAATTAATTTAATTTACTGTAATAAAAATGCTGGGCTTTAAGAAGATCAAAACAAAAAACACAAGAACACTTAAGATGCTCCAAGGGGGAAATTCTGGACTGCAGCTGTGTCAAATGGCAGCAGCTAATCAGCAGCAAGGAGAAATAAATAACATGCTCGGATTGGTTACTTTCAAACCTCCCGCCTCTAAGTACAGCGGCATTTCACCCTCCCAGGACGTGCTTTTTTTGTGTTCTCTCAACAGTACAAAAAAATTTATACAGTTATATTTTATATGGAAATGTAGCTGAATTTATGTTAATATTTATGTTACAAAATTAGCAAAGATATTTTTCTTAATAATTTAGCACTAAAATGCATGAAAAATATATATAGCTTTTTTCGTATATATTGGCACGAAAAAAGCTGTGACGTCCAAAAAGCTCGTGCGCTACACCCCCTCGACCTACTGTGGACGAGGCCCGGACGTCACAAAAGCAAAAAAAAGTGGAGGATATGTGCAGTTTACGTGTTATTGCGGGGGTTTCAGCAAACAATTATTAGTTCGGTTCTCAGCAAAAATCCGCTTTTTATATGCTGCTTTATAACAGCAAAGACATTATAGCTAACCTTGCACTGAAGTTGTAGTTTTCCATTTTTTCATGTCAGTCAGATCACCAACTATGTAATACACAGTGATCATTTGTATATTCTTTGGTGTTACTTTTCAAACACACACACAACCACACACACACACACACAAGTAACCATTGTGTAAAGTGTCAATTTGTCAAACGTGAACACACCACAGCACAAACAGTGTAAAACTGTTATGTTTATATAAGGGCTGGGCATGTTAACACATTATTTAATTAATGCCGACAATTATTTTATTGCGCATTAACACAGTTTATTAAAATTACTCTTATTTTGAAAGTTCGTTTTTATGTGCTCAACTGCTTCACCTCACTTTAACAGGGACACTTGCTACTAAACATATTGACTGCTTCACCTGCTCCCCGATAGAAGAAAAATGCTTCTGCTGGTACAAGAAAACAGATTTATAAATGTTAATTTGCTGTTGCTCAGAAGGTGCCTGATATACTGTTATGATAGTAGCTCTGGACAGTGTCTTGACGATTCATGCGACCCTGCCAAAAAATGCTCCCATAAAATTTATACAGTTTTTAGTCAGTGTTTAACACTGATAATGATGACAAATAATAGGCTCTAAATCTCGGCTGTTTTTACGGTAGGGGGAGGGGGATTATAATGGTTATAAAGCTATAATGGTTCTAGCACCCATGCTCTGGACTCTAAGGGTACCTAGATTTTCTATAACAAACTAGATAAAACGAGAATGCCCTGAAGTGGGAAATAGCTTTGGTTTTATATTTGATTTGATCACATGAATGTTTAAATTGAGATTTACAGAAATATTAGCAGCTGTGTAACAGTCGTAAAGGGAACACTGCTGTTCAAAAGCACCTTATTTGTTTAAAGTGTTTGCAAACCAAATGTTATTGCACGATTGTTCATATAGCAGCACTTTTAAAATAAAAGTGCACAATACACTACTTTTGAATTTTGTGTATAACAATGCGAAAATCATGCAATTGATCATGATAAAAAAAATTTAATCGTTGCCCAGCACTAATTTTTATCCTGGGGAGCAACATGTGGGGACATTTCCTTTCTCAAGGGTACTTCAGTGGTGCCATTGGCAGTCCTGGGATTTGAACTCACAACCTTCTGACCAAAATAATATGTTCAGATGATATGTACTTACTTTAGGTTGTTTCATAAATTGTCACATTAGCTCAAGGCTAGTTAGCTCCCTTATGTAAAACACTAAAGCAAAATAAATAAAACTCTAATAAAACACTCTATACATACATATTTGCATCACCACATGTCAACCTTTATGCGTATAATGTTTTAAATAAATGCTTTTAGATTATATATTTTTTAAAAAACACTTACCTTGCAAAGAAATATAAGAAAAATCACCCCAGAGGAAGAACTGTGTTGTAACTTCCACACCACATGCACATTTTCCTGGTGGAAATGTGTATATACCCCCTAAATTATGGTTCCACTGATACACAAACCCATACACAAAAGCCGTATGAGGTTCACAAAGTCACTTTTTAAATCCAAATAACCTCAGACCCTCATCTAAATATCTAGCAGCTGGGTCTCAGATGTACCTAAACATCCATTCTACTTTTATAAAGTAAATTTATAACATTTATTTATCAATTTACTTTATAAAAAAATGTGTTTGAATTACAATAAACTTAATGAAACAAAACAACAAACATTATACACATTAATCCAACTAAAACTAAGAAATAAACAAGGCAAATCATAAACAAGAGTAACAGAGAACTGACATAAGGTAGACACAAACACAAGGCATATTTAACGATATGAAAGCGGAAAAACCTGGACAAGGGAGGAGGCAAGAACAAGACACAGGTGTTCATGATAACAATGGGGCAGGAATAAGACAGGCTGTAAACCAAACCAACAAAATTCACATGGCCCAGGGGCACACAGCAAATGTATACAACAACAGACACCAACAAGACACAGTGACACAGCAGGGGCACACATTACATATATAATATTATACTATTATATATTTGGTCAGCTACAAAAATAAAATGTGACATTTTCACAGGCAACTTATTTAATTACTGTCAAAGCAAAATGGGCATACATTTCATCAGACATAGAATTAAGCTATGTAATGAGCACAGACAAAATTTAACATATTGCCATCTACATTTCATCTTCTACAACTTGAGGATTTACTAACTTACTTGTATCCTTGTATATTTTGACGAGGGCTTTGTGGATGGCAAACCAACCAAGAGGAAGCTTGGTCTGTTTGACGTTAAAACTAGTGTACATACTAGAAGTGTCCTTAAAGTTGGACAGTCATATGTGCAAATGTCAATGCACCTGGGAGACTGAGTCCACGCATAGTGCTCCGTATGACAGTACCTTGACAGTAACACTCGCTCCTGCCTCCTACATCTCCATGCAACCCATTCAGCTGGGGCACATGTACTTATCCCATCTGGAGTGGAAAGCCTGTATGTGGTAGGGATGGTGTTTATAATATGGGCCCTCTGGTCACCATTGTCCCTCCTGCCCCAAACTCTCAGTAAAAGCACAGGCCAATCATGGAGGCAGAAACTCATAACAGGCCTACCATCATCCTGCCATGTCTCAGGGTGTTTCTCGATGCAACTTCAGTGCAGTGGGCAACTTCACTGATACCACCCTGGCAATAATGCTCAGGTTGCCCCTGGTCTCCTGTCAGGGGTGGTCACCAAACAGACCCAACCCCTCACCTTATGAATACGTCAGCACAGTGAACAGTTAACATTGCTGTACATAGGCTGTATGACTGTGCCATTCATGTGCTGCCTGCCACCACCCTCCTTGGAGGCCAACTTTTTTTTCTGGCTGGTCCTGAGTGCAAGGCTATGGAGGATTACATCCAGAAGGCTTTGGCATTTGGCTCCATAAAATAATGGTCAAGGACCAGTAACCCTTGCCTTTCATGTCCTCAACCTGCAGCAGGTATCCATCTTTACTGCGCTGGACCTGCACAGTTACTATGATTTTATTCAGGTTCGCAAAAACAATGAGTGGAAGACAGCGCTTCTCACCTCCAAGGTATTTAGAAATTACAATATTACAAATGCATTATTATGCCCTTTGGAGTGAAGAATGCCCAAGTCATCTTCCAACAATTGAGGTTTTGAGGGAGAAATCAATGAGGTTTTGAGGGAGAAATTGGCTTTGTCTACCTCGATGATATTTTAAAGGACAACCAGTCAGTCACACATTAATATACATTATATCACACACATTAGGAGTGTCCTCCCAATATTCCTGGAGCACCACCACCTGTTTGTCAAATCGGTAACGTCCACCTTCTATGACTGGCTTTTTGGTGTCCAGGGGCTGGCTGAGCTTGGACCCCTCATTTCTGGACTTTGCTAACTTGATTGGTATTTCATTCAGAATTTTAGCACCCTTAATCACCATAACACCATTATCAGGGTGGTTTCAGTGGATGCCAGAAAGACCAGAAGAGCTTTGAGAAGATTAAGCTCCAACTCTGGACAGCCCCATTCTTGGACCCAAAACTCCAATTTGTAATGGAGGTTGACGCATTCAACACAGGCGTAGGGGCAGTACTCTTGTGTCAATCTACATTTGACCAGAAGTTACACCCCCGTGCCTTCATTTTGCACCACCCTGCCTCAGCAGAGCACAATTATGCTGTCATGGACTGGGACTACTTGGTGGTTAAATTAGGCCTGGAGGAGTGGAGGCTTTGGCTGGAGGGGCCCCAGCAACAGTTCTTCATCTAGACAGACCACAAAAACCTGGCATATATTAAGCAGACCAAACACCTGAACCCTCATGTGTGCATTCTTCTTTGCCAGGTTCAGTGATATGTGAAGAAACTTTAACAATGATCACACAAACAATGATTACTGCTGTCAAGTATTTCACAAAAATGATAATTAATTAACTTTTGGTTTTGCCAAGCAGAGCTTATCTAAAAAGGTGAGAACAAGAGTTGAGTTCACACAAGCTCATTAAGGTAATGAACTAAACAATATGCCATGACATGTCTTTTGGATTTTTTTCTAATTCAAGGAAATGACAGCAGACCAGCACCTTGTAAACAAAGCTTTCATGATGGGTTATAAGGCTCATTAAGTCACCCCTAAAATGGAGCTTTATTTAGTAGCATTTATAGCTCTGAGAATTTTAGTGGTTAGTTAATAGTTTGTTCCGTAATATCCATTGTTGTGGGAGGTACTGTTCAAGCAAGAAGAAACACCCTGGACAGGTCACCAGTCCATCACAGGACACACAGACAAACACATGCTGCCAAACAAACCACAATTAATGTATAATACTGAAAATATACAGTTTCACAGGGTGCTGCATTTTTTTATAGCTTGATCAAATTTTTTTTTAATTATATAAAACCAGTTAGCACACCACCAAGGTAAACTGGATTAGTCTTCATTCTTTTTTTATTTGTATTCTAGTTACTACAGTTTGTTTCTATTTGTCTTTGCTACTTCTTTTATTTCTAAAGGTAACAATCTTATATTTATGTGTGTTGTTCCAAATGTCACACTAAAAATTACAGTTAGTTCTGGAAGGTTTTGTGTGTGTGTGTGTGTGTGTGTGTGTGTGTGTGTGTGTGTGTGTGTATGTGTTGGGGCAGTGGAGCAGGTGGCACTTAATGGCTGATTTAAGAAAACACTACCTACCAACCCAGACTGATCCACATTCACTTTCCTAATGTTCATGAATGTAAATGATGGTTAAAAGCTTTTTACTACCACAGACTGTAGCTCTGCCCTGCATTAAAGTAATAATGCTGTGGCCTGATTTGTCAGTGATAGCTAGATTAGTTATTAATTTCATTCCGACACTTGCATCTCTCTTGTATCCGTGGCCTCTCATGAGATCTCATGAATATACTTTGGTTCAAAGTATATTATTTTAATAAGTACAGCAATTTTGGACTGCATGTAATAATATGAGTTTTTTGCTGAGGTTAATGAACTTGGTCTTATACAAAACCAATTAAGTTAATAAAGGAGTCAGTTACAGCACTGTCATTATACCATATAAGATAAAAGGTTGAAGTGAGAGACATTGATAGTTCAGCATGTTAAATATAATTCCAGTACTCAAAAGATTCAAATAAGAAGCATGTTGTATAAGAGTGCATTGCACGCATAACACATTCTTAATGCTAATAATTAGTTCCCACTTCTTTGGGTTGGCAGAAACAGCCCATCTCAAGGGCTTCAGTACCACCCTCAAATGTTTCATATGCCACAGCCAGTCATTAGGTGGTTGCATAGGCTGACTGCTTCCTGAAGACCAGCCTGTCACGTGGGTTGCTGCCGGAAAGAAAGACGTACTTGCAGGAGTTGAGTAATAGCTTTAATCAATAGAGTTTTTGAGTAAAGCTTTTAAAAAATAATAACTCTACTCAAAAATAGTGGGAAACAGGACAAAGGAAATAACAGGTGCATGCCCCTGCAGGCACAGTGTCTCAGGTCCTGCCTGTTTCCAGGCACTTACGGCAGGCACACACGCACAAGTCGTATTCAAAATGATCCATCTTTATTCTCAAACGAAACACAAAACTAAAACTGGCCTGAGTGCCAGACTTAAGACTATAGTTTTTTTATTAACAAAGAGACTGGGTCAACTAAGGTAAAGAGCTGGACATAAACAAGGCTAAGACGGTTGACCCTCAGACAAGAACCAATCACAAATCCCAATTACTTAGACTAAACACAAGACAGCTGATAAGTGACCTAAGACACAAAAAACACCCATAACTTCAAAATTAAAGTCCCCATAACCAAAACACGAAACCCCAATTTAAATAAGAGTGGCCTCTAGCGGCCACCTACTGTAACTGACCCCAGACCTGACAGTACCGCCCCCTCCTAAAGCGCACTGCGCCCACTGACCACCCAAACAACACAAAGGCAGAGGAGTGGGAGGGGGAGGCAAAGGGAAGCTTCCCATTAGCCCCACCCGGCCGTTTCTCATAGTACTACATCCTGGCCTGCGTTCCGTACGGCCAGGACAGCCCGGGTGGGTCCCATGGGACTCTCCCCTTTGAGAGTCCCCGTTCACACTCTCGGAGCCCCCTACCATGAGCCCCTCACTGTCCTCTGGAGTGGAGCCCCCTACCGGGAGCCCCTCACTATACTCTGGAGTGGAGCCCCCCACCGGGAGCTCCTCACTGTCCTCTGGAGTGGAGCCTCCTCCGGGGAGCCCCTCTGCCAGGAGTCCACCATTGTTCTTCGGGGAAGAGCCTCTTGATGGGAGCTCCACACTGTTTTCAGGAGCCAAGCAGGGCCCCTTACCAGAAGCCCCCTCTGTCCTCGGGGTTGGAGCCCTCTCCATGGGCCCCACTGGAGCCCTGGGGAAGCCACTCGCTGTCCTCAAAAAAGAATTCAGCAGAAGACTTCCCCTGATGGAGTTTCCGGTCCCTTACTAGCCTCTACAGGTCCTTCCTGGGTGGCTACAGCTACGTCTACAGGCCCTTTTCAGGTGGCTATGGCTAAAGGCCCTTTATGGGCGGCTACGACTACATCTACAGGCTCTTCTCGGGCGGCTATGGCTAAAGGCCCTTCTCGGGCGGCTACGGCTATGTCTACAGGCCCTTCTCAGGCAGCTATGGCTAAAGGCCCTTTACGGGCAGCTACGGCTATGTCTACAGGCCCTTCTCATACACACACACACACACACCCCTACTAGACCATGGGCATCTGGAGGCAAGCCGTTATCTGCCTGACCCTCTTGCTCACCACATCTAATCTGACAGATAACAACAGTCCGTTACCGGACATTACAGACCAGACGTTTATCAACAACAGCGTTAGAGAACACAACCAAAACAGATCCAGTGTCAAACCACCGGCCAGCAACATGCGTTACATGATGAGAATCAGAAGCAGTGTATACCTCTTATTATTGTTTGTTAGAAATATGCAAAGATTTAGTTAGCATAAAATAGTAGGGCTATGTACTAATCCTATGGGTATGTTTGGCTTTAACACTCCAAGTCTTCTTTGGCATGAAGAGCAAATGTTGTGTAAATTATAATTTGTATAGTTCAAGTTGTTAAAAGCTCATATTAAAATTCTTTTGGTCTAAAGGTGGTTTAATCACCTGAAAGGTTTGAATATTGATGACTGCTGATGTCACAACATGCATGCATGAACTTCCCAAACCAGTTCTTACTAATACTGCACACAACCATCTTACAGTCCATATACTGCCTTCAATACTAATTTGGTAATGTAAAAACATTTTCATATGTCAACTTATTCCACCTACAGCCATTTAGCCCCACCAGACTATAGCCCCTTACACTATAAGGAATGGACTGTTTTTCCAACATGGTATGATACAAGGCAAATGGTCACAGCATGTATCAGGGATAAAGGGAGGCTAGGTCATGTAAAACAAAACAACTGTCTCATAAAACCATAAAACAATACAATGGCCCTTTACAATGTAAAAAAGTATGCTGTTTTAAAATGCAGCCTCTCAAAAATCTAAAAAAGAACAGTTTAACTATAACCTTTTTGTCACTGCTTAATTTGTGCATGATTTTATGAATTCACTGCTATTCTAAAATGTGCAAAATCGTAATAATAAAAAACAGGTCTCTCAAACCTGCTGTATGATGTTATTGGTGTTTATTTTTACAGTCATGGGATGAAGGTCTGGCAGTCACTGTGAGATCCTGGTCCAGAAAATGCCTCTTTGAAGACAATATTTACCTCAGAAAGCCAGAGAGGGTTCACCAGGTCTTCAGCTCTGTAGAGTAGCTGTTTCTTTTTAAACCAGTACTGATGTTTCTTTCCATTAAAATTATAATTACAAAACACATGCAAAATGAATATCTCGTGAAATTAATAAAACACACTAAATTGTCATTCTGAGATGTGTCTCAAAAGCATGCTGACCCTCCTCCTAAATATTGAGTTTAGGTGTTTGTCATTGCTAACAGGAGTAGAAATAAATCACATAGCCATGAGATCTTCATACAAATACACTGGAAGTAGATTGGGTCATACTGAATAGCTCCATAACTGTAAACATTTTAGACATTTTAGACATCTTTAGAAAGAAAAGCTTAGGAAATGAATCCACAGACGCACATGCCACTGACTGCTGATTAATGCCCATGGTTTTATAATACTGTGTCCAACAAGCTTACAAATGATAATTAGCCACAATCAAAACCATTGTCAGGTGAAGTGAAAAGCTTTTATGCAGTGGGGAAGGGGAGGACTCATAAAAATGAGTGCCGGCCAAAATAATAGCAGAGCAGCCAGGGAAAACTAAAACCAAACCAAAAACAAAAGAGATGAAAATTCACTTCAGCCAGGATTAGAACTTGCAGCACTCAGCCAGACTCTTCTTGAGCTGGCCCCTTACAATTTATTATCTCAGAATGTCACAAGGGGAGGAGTATATTAGGCAGAAACTGAGCAGTCACTTCTTGAAGTTGATGTGTTGTAAACAGGAAAAATAGGATCTGAGGATCTGAGCATTGCCAAATTGTGATGGCTGGGTGAATCAGAGCAGTGGTAGTATAGCAGTGGGTAGCACTTACCAAAAGTGGTTCAACAGAAGAACCACTGCAGCACAAATTGCTGAAAAAGTTTATGCTGGCTATGAAAGAAAGGTGTCAGAACCAGGGGCGGAGCACACGGGGGTGGGGTGGGGTGGGGTGTCGTTCAACAGCCCCACTTTTGCTGAAACATTTGCTGTCAGATTAAAACCTGTTCACTTTCTCGGGACTGGTCGGGCTTTGATGGACTATTGCTCTCACCAGTTAGCGAGAAGTAGTAATTTACATATTCAGGCTTGTAGCAAATAGCGAGAGGTTTCAGGGATATATGGGAGGAGGCGCTCCGCCCTCGCTCAGGGGTATAAAAGCCCAAAGGCTGGTCCCAGATCAGTGGAGCACTCCAGCTAGACAGAGAGGTGCCCCAGCGCTCGGATGGACAAATATGGATTGTTTTATGTTGAAACAAAGCAAAATGCACACATAAGACCAAATTTAGGATATTTGAGGACATTTGAAGACATTTGATGGGGATATTTGGCCAGCAAATAAGAATTTCCAGGAAAAGTCAAGAGAAGCGCTCGGGCCGGAGAGACGCACATGGAGAATCGTTCGTGTTTATCTTCGAAAAAGTAAGTGTTTAGATTTTATGACACTTCGCTAAAAGTGTCTTTTTGCTGGTTGGGTTGTGGTAAAACTGCTTTATTGTGTTTTGAGTGAGTTTTCTCGAGTTTTAATTCGAACTGGTCTGACTGGGCGGATGGGCGGAGTCGACTCTTTTGGACTGCCGGGGAGTTTGAACTGGAGCTTTTTGAATGGGATGAATGGGAGAGCATCGGTGTTATAGCGGTTTATTGATTTATAATTCTGTGATAAAAAAAAGGATTTCTCCAAACAAAATGGCGTCTCTGCTTGCATGAAATGGTATTGCTTGCACTAAAAACCTTATAGAAAATTCTTTTTTATTCTTTTGAGCTCAAATTTTGAACATAAGTTGATAAGACCTGTGGCTATGGGTTTTCAGTGTCAGAATAAAAATTCTTCTGACAGGGACGATAAGGATTGCTGAATGCGAAGAGGTTTGACACAAGCATATATTCCATCCTGTGTTGCTGTTTGAAAATAAGTTTTACTTCTCTGGCACATGAAACTTAGCTTTGAAATGAGTCCAACCACGAACAATAATAACTTTGTATGACGGACTTTTAAAGTTGGTAATCCAGAACACACAAGATGGCTGCCAAAGTTGGGGTGAAAGCTAAACGGGTTAAAACGATGCTCCATGGGTCAGCAAGCCTGAGCACACCTGCCACAGTTGGCACACAGACGTATTCTCAAAGGCATACTAGTGATGGTGCGCATCAGTGACACGGGAACAAGTCTGCTAAGTCCCTTTGCACACTCCTGTACAGTAGGTGGTGGTTTGCACCAAAGAGATGTTACTCTGCAATAAATTAAGAAGAAGAGGGGAACAAGAGCCACGGATTTCAAAGTGAGCGAGCGAGGCGTCTGAGTGCAGGGCTGTAGTCTATGTGTTACACAGGTGTATGCCATATAACCACTTAGAAAGTTTTTGCGTATATTCAGTAAAACATAGGCTGGAATACTGACACTGTTGTAAAAGAACAAGACAATATACCCAGTACAGCAAACTAGACCACAGCACTGCTGATTTACAATGCACGCAATGGTGTCTCAGGCATTGTCAGTGCTTCCTGGTATTTACACTTGTCAGATTTAGATGCAACACCTTATTAGTATAAATAATTGTTAAAATTGTTAAAATTGTTAAGGGGTATGAAGAAGTTCTTCCATTCTGGGTCATTAACACTACTACGGTTTTATTTCCATACTGTAGGCCAGGCCTACATGCATATAAATGTAGAAATTCCGGAAGTTATAATTGGTTGTGATTGTATTTATAATTTGCCATTTTGGAAAGCTTGATACACCCCTGGTCATAACACACAGTGCATTGAAGCTTGCTCTGAACGGCGCTGCATCGCTGCAGACTGGTCATTGTCCCCATGTTAACACCTGTCCACTGTTAAAAATACATGTGAGCATCAGATCTAGACCATAGAGTAATGGGAGAAGGTGACCTGGGCCGATGATTCATGTCTTCTTTTACACCATGTGGACAGTTGTGTGCATGTGCATTGCTCACCTGAGGAGATCACACAAGAATGAACTATGGGAAGAAGGCAAGCTCTCAAAGGCGACGTGATGCGCTAGGCAAAGTTCTGTTAATACCTTGGGCCATAGCATTCATGTGGATGTTACTTTGATATGAAGCACCTACATAAACATTGTTGCAGACTGAATACACCCCTTCACGACAACAATGTACCCTAAAACCTGTGGCCTCTGTCTGCAGAATAATGCAGTGCCACACTGCAAAAATTGATCAGGAATGGTTTGAGGAACATAACAAAGAGTACAAGATGTTAACTTGGTCTCCAAATTCTCCACATCTTAATTAAATTGAACATCTGTGGAACATCTGGGCAAACTATGGAGGCCCCACCTCACAAATTACAGGACTTAAAAAAAAACAGTTGCTGACATCTCAGCGCCAGGTACCACAGCACATCTTCATAGATATTGCAGAATGAGGGGAGCTATGCAATATCAGGCACATGGGTTTAATATTATGACTAATAAGTGTAGGAGTCTGCATCCTTTTGGCCATATATCATATGATACGTAGCTAAAAACAGTAGTTGCTTTGGGTGAAGGTTTTTTTTTGCTTTTCCTTTAATGGATTCAAGATGGTGGTGCGCTTAGCTCGCAGTGGCCTCTCCAAGTGTGTTTTCTCCAGACTCCACAGCAAAAGTTCGCCAACATGTGGCTGGGATGAGCATGATGGACACATGACCTGAGAATCTGTGGTGGGGACGTGGCACAGCTGGGCCTAAACACCTCCCTCTGCAACTGGATCCTGGACTTCCTGACTGGGAGACCTCAGTCAGTCAGGATTGGGAGCAACATCTCCAGCAACACCATGCTGAACACAGGGCCCCCCAACTGTGCAGCAACGCACAGCTGAGTGTAGATAAAACAAAAGAGATGGTTGTTGACTTCAGGAGGGCACAACGTGATCATTCCCCACTGAGCATTGGCGGCTCCTCGCTGGAGATCATCCAGAACATCAAGAACCTCATATGGACCCTCAACACCAGCTCCATCACCAAGAAAGCCCAGCAGCATCTCTACTTCCTGCAGAGACTGAGGAGAGTGCACCTTCCACCCCCAATCCACACCATGTTCTACAGGGGGAACATAGGTTTTCACCTGTCAAAATACTGTATTATCCTCATTGTAGATGCTGTCAATTGCAATGATCATTGTCATATTGTCTCGTATAGTTGCATTGTTGCTCTTGCTCTTTGTCCTGTCTGCACTTGTGGTCTTGTGTTCTGTCCTGTTCTGCTGTTGTGTTGCACCATGGTCTTGGAGGCACATTGTTCCGTTTTTACTGTGTACTGCATATATGGTATTAATGACAAAAACTATTTGACTTGACTTGATTTGACTTAAGATAACACAGTGCTTTACCTGTGGCATATGTTTGCAGGTTGTTTTGGCACAAGTTAGGTGTACTGTCCAAATGTTGTGGTTAATACTACCTTTTTTCTCCCAGACCAGCAGTCATTTTTATTTGTAACTATGCAACAGCGTGCTGCATGAAACATATGTCAACTGATGGACTGAATTAAAGCAAGTCACCAAGCCACACATTAGCCTAACCCGCACATTAAACCAACTAGTTAGCTAGCTATTTAACTGGTTTCATTTTTATTTAAATTTGTAAATAAATGTAAACATTATGGGTTAATGTCATAAGCACAGATTAAGCGTAATCATAGACTGTATTTTTGTTGTACTGGAAAAGTTCTATTCAAAATCCCGTATAGTGCAGGGCTATAAGAGTAGCATCTGAATCTTCACTGTGTATTACTTTTAGTGAAAGAGACCATTGTCATACATAAACACACCACAGCGCACAGTGTGAACAGCACAAAATTATTCCTCTGTTTTAACCCATTTACCAAGTGACGCAGCAGACAGCCAGGAACACAACGTCTAGGGAGCAGTGTGTGGGGACGGTTCTGTGCTCAAGGGTACCTCAGAGGTGCCACTAGCAATCTTGGGAATCAAACCCACAACTTCCTGATCGCAGGACAAACGCCCTAATCACTAGGCTACCAGCTAGTTAGATTTTCCACTAAACCAAAGATTGAACTCTAGACACAACAAAACTACTTGACTGTATGGCTTGAATATTTTTTGACAAGAAAATGTGGTATTCTGCAACATGGCAACTTTTACTCCCAAAGACATGTTAAAAAAAGACTGTGTTATGGCATAACCCCTTACATATATTATATATCTGTTCTTTACAGAATTGAATTTTACTTTTCCCCCCTCCCCAAGGTACTGGATCATTTCTGTTGCTTCATTTATAATTAAACTATGACATTTTGACTATTTCTGTTGGTCTAGCTTGGCAAAAAGCATCTCAGAACTGGCTCTGATAAAGGTTAAAGCAACACTTTGGAGAAAAATCTTGAAACATTAGTGGCAGCCTTAATGTTGGTTTCACTTATGCTCATTTTTACAGCCAATGTGTCAGATAGGAAGAAAAATCACTCAAAGTCTTTTTAAGATCACTTAACTCAGCATGATTTGAGTTTCACCATGGTCATTGGTGATGCATTAACTTCTACATTCCCTGTATGTTATCCTCGTTGCCTCAGTGCTAAACTTACGAAGCAAATGTATCACTCAGTATATAAACAAAAGATATTTTCATCCTTAGTTTTATATTCCTCTTTAATCTTTACAGCTCCAGTATAAAGAAAACAGACTCACCATCTCGCACGCGCGCACACACACACACACACACACACACACACACACACACACACACACACACACACACACACACACACAC
>JBBIGA010015392.1:0-14881 GCA_037576975.1 Alestes dentex | reverse complement strand
GGACTAAATGGAGACAGATGATTCGCTGTGGCGACCCCTGAAGGGTAAAGCCGAAAGAGAAAGAAGAAGAAGACACTTGCTGTGTCTGCTGGCTGCAGTTTGCTTGGATGTATGCCAGCAGGCTGCATGACTAAACGCCCAAACATACTGCAGCCGTGGTCATATCAAGCCAGTTAGCCGCCGTGTTAAATTATTATTTATTTCCCAAAGCCACAGGGAGCCGCAACATAAGGATGAAAGAGCCGCATGCGGCTCCAGAGCCGTGGGTTGCTGACCCTGAGCTAACCGAAAAAGCACCAACGACAGCTAGTAAAACAGATATTAGGCTACTTACTCATCGGAATTGTCTTCGACTGGATGAAGACGAAGCTCAAAATGCTTCTGTTCACTTCACCTTCCGTTCGCTGGACATCTTTCCTCAAAGTGTTCTCGTCTTATTTGTGCTACACGAGCATGTGTGTTTGTTAATAGCGGTGAAATGGTGTGTGTTCTCACCGCTCCCTGCTACACAGTGAGCCAATCACACATTGCTATTCATGTATTCACTTTACTGTTTTACATCTGAATAGGAGGGACATCGCTGCGGCGTGCAGTGGGACAGAAAATGTCAAGCTTCTTTTTATTCTATTTACAAAGCACCATCAATGGATTTTATTTTATTAACATACATATTTGAAAAGCAGAGGGTTCAAGGGTTCTAGTCGTGTTACTTATATGTTTGTAGGAAAAAACTCGCGGAGCTTTAGATGATTGTTTTGGAAAATCTGAAAAATCCCTCTGGAGAGAGGACCGACCTCAGAGGGTTAAACAATTATTCTTGTATTTCCTAAACAAGCTTTAGAACAAATGAGCGATTGTATTGTTAATTATAACATACCTGTCGGCTAATTCCCGCTGGTAACAGCCAGTTGCAAGGAACCCAGGGTCGTCAGTACCTGTATTTGTACCGGGATGGCGCGGTTCCTTTGGGTTCGTCACTCTAATATTGGACCCACAAAGCTTTTACCATAAAGAAAAGAGACAGGAGGAACCAAAAAGGTAAATGGCTGGGTTGACCGACCATGTTGGTCAGTCACTCACAAACTAAATACTAAAGCCCACGAACACAAACCCCAATCACCACATACATATGGTTACTCCTGAACACACCAGCAGCTGACACAAATGATTCCCTAACACAAACCTGGTGTGTTCAGGAGTAAATAACCAAAAGAACCCTGGCGGCCTCTAGCGGCCGCCCACAGGCACTGTCCCCAGACCTGACAGTACCCCCCAGCAGGGGAAGGCGGAGGCAAAGGGCAGCGTCCCATGAGCCCCACCCGGCCACCTATTACTGGATGACCTCCTCGCCGGCGCTCCGCATGGCCAGGGCGGCCCGGGTGGGTCTCATGGAACGCTACCCTTTGAGAGTCCCATTCCTTGTACTTGGAGCCCCCTTCCGGGAGCCCCTCACTGTCCTTGGGGGCGGAGTCCCGATAGGGGGCTCCTACTGGGGCTGCACTATCTAGCCCCTCTCTTTTAAAAGCCCCTCTATTGCGACTCCCGTCCTCTCTACTGAGCTTAGCTGCTGGGCTACAGGGCTACAGGGCTTAGCTCTATGGCTAATGGGCTTCCTGGGGGTGGCATGGGCTTAAGGGGCTCTGCTAACTTCATGCAATGCCACGCCTCAACCCTCAGCTCTCTCTGGGTCCTAGAGCCCGAGCGGGCCACAAGTGAGGCTTGCCGGTCCAGCCAAGGGCTTGCCTCCTGAGGCAAGCCAGGAATGAGCCGGACTGGTGGAGCACCGGTGGAAGCCTCAGACTTCCCGGGCAACTGGGCCCCCCTCGTCTCTTTTGTCCTTTTACCACGGATCTCCTGCCTCGCCTATCAGTGAGCCAAAGCGGGAGCTCTTCCGCGGTCAAGTCAAGGACGAGGGGGTCCACGATGCCCTCTGGATCTATTATCGGGTATCCATCGATCCACCCGCTCCTCCAGAAGGAGTAAATAACCAAAAGAACCCTGTCGCTGTCCCCAGACCTGACACCCAGGGCTGTTTTTTAGTCCTAGTCCGCCCCTGCTCTGCTGTATTTAACCATCCCAAGAAGCACTTTCTTTGTGTTCTCTGGACAGTACAAAAACATTTATACCATTATATTTTACATGAAAATGTAGCTGAATTTACTTTTATATTTATGCTACAAAATTAGTAAATTATAGTTTTCTGAATAATTTAGCACTAAAATGCATGAAGAATTATATATTGCCATGAAAAAAGCAAAAAATGTGGAGGATATCTGCGGTTTCCACAAATTTGCTGGAGTTTTCGCCAACTATTATTAGTTTGGTTCGAAGAAAAAATGACCGAATCTGAAACACTTTAATTTCATTTTAAATTCAGCTTAATACATTACCCTTGACGAAAATTTAAAGGTAAACCAGTATACACGCTGGACAGTGTACACTGAACTGCTGTCTCCCACAATTAATTCATGCAATCATGTTTTCTCTGTATAAGCAGGTTAATACAGTAATAAATTCATGTAATTTTTTGTAATAAATATACAGTAAAATGTACAGCTCACTGTTCAAGGAGCAGCACTTCTTTTTTCAGGCCCTTCAGGAGGAGTCCTATTGTAGTGACCTGCCGTTTAAAGCAGACACAGGACAGTGACTGAGCTCAACAGCCTCTTTTAATTTAATTCACAGTAATAAAAATACAGGGCTTTAAGAAGGACAAAACAAAAAACAAGAGAAACACTCAAGACCGTCAGGTGGGGAAATTCTGGACTGCCACTGCCACAGGTGCATCAACCTGCAGCCGCCAATCAACAGCAAGGAGAAATAAATAACGTTCTCAGATTTGCTACTTTCAAACCTCCCGCCTCTGAGTACAGCAGTATCCCAAGACGCTCTTTCTTTGTGTTCTCTGGACAGTATAAAAACATTTATGATTATATTTTATATGAAAATGTATGTTACAAAATTAGTAAATTACATTTTTCTTAATAATTTAGAACTAAACTGCATAAAAATAAACATATTGGCATGAAAAATGCAAAAAAAAAAATGCGGAGAATATTTGCAATTTCCGCGTTATTGTAGGGATTTCTGCATACAATTATCAGTTAGGTTCTCAGAAAAAATCCGCATTATACTGATTCTGCAACTCCTGATCCACATAAAAGCGGGGGGTTACTGTATTCCTTTTTCCTCTTAGTCACTCTTAATTATACAATGCACTCTCTTTTTTGTTTCAGAGGCAATTAATGAGAAACATGGAAAAACTATACCTGCAATGCAAATGGTATATTTAGGCAGTCTATGATAATCATAAATGTAAGGAGACTTCTAGAGCAATACACCCTAGTTGTTAGTTGCAGACATGAGAATATACAACCATATGGAAGCTAAAACTGACTTCCACAGGGAACTCATGAGTTCTCACTCTATTGCACTCTCCTTTCAGGGTACAAACATGGTCACTGGAATCTTCAGTATCTTTAGTTACTGAATGTGGGAACCATGTTGTAGTGCTGGGGGTACATTTACATTGTTTGGGGTGGGTGGACGATAAAAATGGACATGCAACAATTATTGTTTTTGGTATGTAAACCGACACAGATATTATACATGGTTCTCAGGGGTAAAAAGGATAGAAGAAACAAAATCATATATCCTTTTTTTCCACCATCGACAACATTACAGTGCATTAACAGAAAATTACAGTCGATTAACAAAGAAGAAACCCAGTGCTCACGAGGTGAGGAACTATGATAAAATTATATTTCTGAAGAACTCATAATAAAAGGGGAAAGAAAGAAAGGAGGAAATTAAGAAAGAAACAAATATTTAAATAAATTGCTTTAAATGTAAAAATAGAGGGAAAAAAACATGGGATAAGCAAAAACAAGAGAAGGTGCTAAGAAGTAAAACAGGTTCCTGTTTCACAAGCCTCTTACTTTGCATAGGTCAAGACTGCTTTGCTTATGTTCGGATCAATGGCGTTTGGGTCTTTGTTGTTGGCTCACCAGGCATGGAAGATGAATTATCTGGAGATTGTTTCCAAATCTGCACACCTCACTGGGCTCCCTTAGGAAATGCCAAGCACTTGGCATTCGCTGATGTGACAGTCTCCAAGAATTGGCCACTCACAAATAGATTGGTGGGCAGATTGTTGAAAGATGTCTCTCCGTCAGCTCAACCTGAGGCCTGAATCAAGGGATTTAAAGCTTGTTTGTCCAACTAAACGGCTTAGTGCAGGTAATATGTCGACTGATCATGGCCTTGCTGTGTGAAGGAAGTGATTTAAGTTGCTTTGTAGATACAAAAATCTGGCTACAGTAAAATTCAGATTGAGCCTCGAGCTCATTTGCTCCATTTTGAACCAAGGGGTTCTCAGTTATTCACAACCAGGGCAGGAAAGGCTGTGGGGGAAAAGTAAAAAACTGCAGTTTTTCTGACCTTAGATATAATCCATTCAACGTGTGTAGAAACTTACTCTTGCTCCCAAGCTATGAGGCTAATATACAGTAGCCTCCAGAATTACTGGTGCCCTTATTCAGTATGATTGTAAAAGGTTGATGTAAATGTATCAGCTGTGGTCTTTACAAACATAGAAATATATAAATTCCATACGAGCCTAAGAAAAGTCCAATGTATTCTAAAATAACATTAGTTGTAATTATCGATACCCCTCATTAGTATTTTGTGCCAGTATAACAGCATTGAGTCTCCTCCCAATATTTGATAAGACTAAAAAACAAAGATGATGAGATTTTCCACCACTCCTTAATGATGAACCTCTCTAGACCTTGTCCTGGTTCATCTTCTTATGTGCATTTTCTTGAGCTCAGCCCACAGTTTTTCAGATTGATTTAGGTCAGGGGACTGGAATGGCTATGGTAAAAGTAATTTGTGTTCATTTACCCAGTTTTGAGTGGATTTTAATGTGCTTTAGATCCAACAACAACCAAGTTTCTCCATCACAGATACTCCACCATATTTAATGATTGATATTAGGTGCTTTATTCTGTAGCTATCTTTATTTCTACTCCTAAGCGTTTGAAGACAAAGAGCTCAATTTTTGTCTGATCACAGCACCCTGTCCCAGTTAAAGCTCCAGTGGCATCCAGCTCAAGGCACTTTTGCTTGTGATAGAAATTCAGTAGAGCCTCTTTTCTGGCAGACCTTCCAAACAAATGTTGGTATTGAAGTGACACGTTATGGTAGATTTGTAGACATGGTGACCTTGAGATGTCACCAAACCCTGTAATTCTCAAACTGTGGTCTTTGGAGAGTCTTATACTTCTCTGACCACCTTCTCATTCATTTTTCCCACCACCACCAATGTGTCTCACCATAACTACTTTGTCTCAAGCTGCATCAAGTTGTTAATTAACCATTAATAGAGTTGCTTATGTGGTTTCTGACATTGTACAACACACTGCCATTTGTTAACATGCGCATGAGAATGTTGCCCTATAGCAGAGGCCACTTTTCCTCTGCACTCTTGAACCATTCCTTCCATGTCAGAGTAAATTTAACTACTCTCAAAAGCTTGCATAGGCTTTAGCAGTGCAGTTAGCATTGCAGTTCATGACAACAACCACAAAGTCACAACCTTGGCAACGCATGCTGTAGCACATCCCGTAATTTCCTCAGGCTAACTGGTGCATTTTGTTCTTTTGGAGTAGCGTTCACAAGCTACCACGATATCCAGATGTCAAAAGTTAAGGCAGAAATATAAATGCGTCCACCTTGGACCACTTGCTCTGTAACATCCAGCTGGTCTTTTAGAAGCCTCTCAAGCGAATGACAGAACTCGAAATATGCCACGCGCCAGAAAAAAAGCGTTGGTGCATTGGTGCATGTCACCTCTTAGTGTAAAAGGGTGAAGGCGGTTGGGTGGCAGGGGTTGCGGCTAAGAGGTGTGAATAAATGAAGTGGAAAGGAGTGATAGTACAGCAGCGCCACATCAAATATGTAGAGAGCTAGAATCTGAATCTTTCACGATTGTGTCACAGGGCCATATTTGGTGACGCTATTTGCACATGTCAAAATGCTTAGGGCACAAACATCTGTGCCACAGTGAAAAAGTTCACTGACCCCTTTTCAATGCCAACTTCAAAACAGCCCATTGTCTCATGAAGGTAGAGCTCAAAGTGAGGGGTGGCGATGATTCTTTTGAAAGGGCATTGTGTTATTTTTAGAAAGGGCATTGTGTTATTTGACAAAGGGCATTGTCTTAATTTTAGAAGGACCATTGTGTCATTTTATGAAAAGGATTGTGTTAATTTTAGAAACTGATTGTGTTATTTTTAGAAAGGGAATTGTGTTATTTTTAGTTTAAACCAGCCCCACCATTGTTCGATGAATCAAATGGCTGCTACCCCTGACCCCTTCAGAGTCAACAAATGGAAAGATTGCCTGGGGCCCGAGGAAGGTTAAGCTGGAGGATCTGAATGGATCAAAGCCGCATTGAGTATGGAATGATAGGTACTTAATCGAGGCTCACGACTTTAGGCTTGGAGACGGATCGATGCGGCGCCATGTGTCGACACTATTGTCTGCCAGACAGGCTGCTTAAAGAGAGTCCTCCTTTACCCCTCACTGAGTGGCTCATCTGGTGTTTATAGGTAAACAACAAGTAAACAATGGTCAGCCAAAAAAATCTCCCTGAGAGCCACATCACTGGATTACTCACACATACTGGTATTATAGTCTTGGGCCATATCAGGCCTAAAAAAAGGGGACGTGCAAGTGAAGTTTCGGTACCCCAGGCCAAATTCCATACTCCACTGTTTTTTAATACATATTGTGAATTTAATATACTGAAACAAAACATGTGACCAACGCATAAGCCACAGCACACATATATTGCATATTTTTTCTTTAAATTCAGCAAATACATAGAAACCTGTAGACAATGCCACATTTCAGGATTAAGTGTGTTAGAAAATCAGTAAAACGATTTGCTTAAAGGTGTTAAGACTTTTGCATTACACATAAGCTTCATTCAGTACATTTTTTAATCAGTTAACTATAAATGTAGCAATCATGTCAAGTTCTTATCACTATAAGGGTAGGTATTTAAAATGGATGGTTGAGGCATTTGAAAAGAAAACACATCTAAACAGATTGATGCTGGTTGAGTATGTTAAGTTACTGCAGCTGACCAAGAAAGAGTATAATAGTTGTGTATGGAAACTCAGTGAAAGGATATTTATTCACCATTTGCATTTGATTTGCATGTTTATGATTTTGATGTAGGTGTGTGCGTGTGTCTGTATGTGCGTTTGTTTGGTTGCTAGCTTTGTAAATGATCAGTGGGCGGTGGATGCAGAGATATCAGTTGTTTCACACAGACTAGCTATTAAGACTGTTATGCTCGAGTGTGTGTGTGTGCGTGTGTGTGTGTGTGTGTGTGTGTGCATGCACACTTAACACTCTCTCACTGAAAGTGAGAAAGGGGTGGAATTCTAGGCCTGGCCTTCTGCATAATGTGAACCGTGTGTGTGTGTTTACATGATGTGAAGAGTGTAACAGCCACCAGCACTGCTTGGCTCTGCAGCTGAGACTGTCAGAAGCACTTTATCCTTCACACATTCAGCTCAATATATGATGAGCTGATTGTGTGTTCGTCTGTGTTTTTTTGCTGATTTGTGTGAGTGTGTACTTGTCTTTGTACACATTCAGCCAAAATGTGTCCTGAAACCATGAAAGAACAAAAACAATATGGTCTTGACTATGTAAAGTGTGGTTCTTTTGTTCACTACATACTCAGGCCCGAAGGATCTTTCCCGCTCTAACCCTGGATGCCGGAACCCTTCAGCACGTCAACCCCTGCAACTCACAGCACCTCCAGCATGTATTTCACTTCTGAGCACTGATTCCCCACACTGTAAATAAAAGCTGCTGCAGTCCAGAATTTCCCCTGTGGAGCGTCTCAAGTGTTCTCGTGTGTTTCATTTTGTAAGCCCTGTATTTTTATTACAGTAAATTAAATGAATTTATTACTGTATTTACCCTGCTTATACCAAAGAAAATGGCAGTGCATATAAAAAAAAGGCATGCATGAATTACAGTACAGTCTATACAGGGGTAACAACGATATTTACATTCCAGCACTGTGGGAGTTCTGTGTAAACTGTACAGTAGGAATATGGGTTTGTATTAATGTAGGGTAATGTATTAAGCTGAATTTAAACTGAAATATAAGTGTTTTGGGAGCATATCTGGGGCCATGTTTAAGGGTTTACACTATGAAAATAGGCATTTTTACTGTTTCTATATACAGTAAACCCTGGCTGATTGCAGGGGTTACGTTCCAAGAGCACCCGCGTAGGCTATAGAGAAAAACCATGTTGTTGTGATGTGGTAAAAAAAAAAAGCCTAAAAATGCCTATTTTTATAGTGTAAACCCTAAATATGGCCCCAGATATGCTCGCAAAACACTTTAATATATACAGTAAACCTCTCTCTCTCTCTCTCTCTCTCTCTCTCTCAAAATTTAAAGAAATGAGGGGTGCAAAAGTGATCCCTTATTTCTGAATATTTTGCTTTGAATCACCTTGTTGGAGCAAAAATGCTCATCTTTGGCCTATTGAGTAGATTAAACTAAAGAAATTGGAATGTTTTACTGTGACAGGCTATGAAGTGCAGAAACATACAAGATGCCTAGATGGTTCTTCACTTTTAGGCCTTAAGTTAGCGCTTTGTTAAGAGACACACTTATTACCCCACGTCCTGACATTGTATAGAAGGAACTATGCTGTATGTGCGCATGTGTCTGTGCAAGTGAGTTGTGAATGGAACAAAATGGTGTCTGGGGCGAAGCACACTTGAATGTTTTATGGAATGAAATTGAGACAATGAGTGTTAGACTGACCATCATCCACCCGGCTCGTTTCAAGACACGCGCTGGAAATAATGATTTCAGTCAGAAAACCGTTGAGCTGTTGAGTTATGAGCTGTATAAGGTGTAATACACATTCCTGCCTTAACAGCACCCTGCTTTAATTCACAGCCAGGGCCTACATATTAGGCTGTACCATGTCAGACCATGTGCCAGAGGGGGATTTTTGCCTTTGGTGTTTTTGTTTTGTATGGGTTGGACGTAATGTGTATTTTGCTTACTCCTTTTTGTGTTCTTTGGTTTGGCCAAGCCACTACATACATATGTTCCCCTTTGTTTCATTGTAGTAGGTCAGTTTTGTTAAATAAAACCCTGCCTTTGACTGATTGTGTCCTTGTACCTCACTGTTTGGTCCCTTACAATATTCATTTATTCAGAAGCTAAAGAGTGTGAAATCAAATACCCAGTCTGTCATCGCCCCCTAAGAGAGCATTTCAGTTGGGAACTGTGAAGAAACTATTGAATAACCTCAAATTAACCAGAAATCAATGAACTACAATCCAGCAAATAAAATGGGCTGTGAAATGCTTTACAGACTGGCTAGACCAAAACTGTATTCAGGTTCACATTGAAAAAGCTGAGCTGAACTTGATGTTGTGACAGTTTTATTGCTCTATCTGATCTGCAAAAGACAGAAAAAATATCCAGTATTTAAACACATTTGCTGCAATCTTTGCTTCACTTGCGCTTATGGATGTGAATATGGATGTGATGTGGTGTTTGCAAAAATACACTTCCTTCTGTGTTCTGTTGCTGTAACATAACACATTCAAAACACTGCCTTTATACTCTACCAGGATGGGTGTTGGATGAAGCAGGCCTTAATGTGTTAAAAATGTTTTATCCAATATTTGAAGTCTGGAGAAAAATGGTAAAAAGGCAGTTACAGCTCTGATTGTCCACTGGCTTCTCCTTTACCTTCTTTATCATTAGTCATTAGAGTGAGTGAATAAATCTTGCATGGTGCACCAGTTAATGAATGGTACACCAGAAATGTTCCATAAACTTGTACATTATTGAACATATTGCACCGTGAGGTATGTTAGAGGTCTTTGCTAAGGCTCTGTAGCTTTTTCCATTTAAGTGTTGTATAAAGCTGTCACTGAGAACTTTGTGAAGATCCTTGATTGCATGAAAACATTTTTCACAGCATTAGTATATAGAACTTAACTTATTTTTATGTAACCTCAACATTTGATAGTTGCCACAGTACAGTAAATACAAACAGAACAAAGAAACCACTGGTAATGAGAGTAAAATGTTGTTGGGTTTTACACCTTTCAAAAACAGAGCAGCTATAAGTAGCATTAATCCCCGCAAGTCTTTGGTACCACCTGCAACCGAAGGCAGCAACAAAGTGAATTCTTTATTTAGAGCAGGGGAGTTATATTTATATAGCATATCTCATACACAAGGACAGTTTAAGATACTTTCTCAGATGAAAGCATAATAAGAAGGAAAAGAAAATGAATAGATACAATGAAGATTTAATAAAAACAAGAAATGCAGTGCGATTGCACAGCACAAGCAGTTCCTCAGTTGCTATGGTATCTCAAGTGGGTGCTACATTGTTACAATGTTGGTGTGGTAATCCAGGTGGGTGCTAGGTAGATGCTATGGTATCTCACATAATTGATAGGATGTTGATAGTGTGTTTGTATGATGCTCTTAGAAGAAAACATATGTCTGCAAATTATTCAGACATTCTAGAGTTGGTTCCAGTTTAATACATTAGCAAGCAAGATAGCTTATTTGGAAAATATGCACTTAAGACAAGCATAAAAATGACCAAAAATTACAATGTGTCACGTCCATGCCACCTCGTCCCCACCCACAGCAGGCCATGTCACCTGAGTTCTGAACCTGGGTGAGTTCCCACGCATCCTCTTGTTATTCGTGCTGGTTTGTTTACATTTAGCCCGGTGCCTGGTGGCTCATCTGTGTCTCATTTTTGTTTGTGTTTCATGAGTCCTGTCCTATGATTGGTTGTACGTGTCTAGCCCCCTGTGTCTCTAGAATTAAAAACCGGCCGAATCAAACAGGCTAATGTGCTGTCACCTTCATTCTACCATCTGTAGAATGTCTGTGTGTGTGTGTGAGTGTGCCTTGTAGCTTTCTTGCTGTTACTCTATTCTCTGAACAGGCTTCGTGCTTCGTGTGAGAGACAAGATACAGATCCCTGCATGGAGGGTTCAGTAAGCGGAGTGTAACTTCAAGGTCCATCTCTGTGACTGTGTTCTCCCACTCTCTCTCCTGTATCAATAGAAGTGACCAGTCGGGCTGCGCCATCACTCACGCATCTGCGTCCTCCTTTCCTGTGTCCACCATGACACAATGGTTACAGTCTGGGTAAGAGGGCAAACTTTCAGGATTTTGAGCAAATCCTGAGTTATTTTACCAATATATTGGTAAAATAACTCTCAGGATTTGCTCAAAATCCTGTTGTATCCCAGCAGTGCTGGCATTGTCCACCTAGACGTACTGTGCTTGTATGACAAAATGCTAATCTGTCCACTTATACACTAATTTTAGGCTGAAATGTGCTTTTAAACCGTAGTTCCACATGTTCTTTTTGGAGATGATGTCTTTCTGTCTGTCAGTGTGAATGAATGAGTTAATACTCTCAACCTTCATCCCTGGTTTTGTTTTTATGGCATTATTTTTGATGCATAGAAGTCTTCAGTCATGTTTGAAAGCAAAGGCTGAAGCCTTCCGCCATGTTACTCCCGTCAAGCCAAGGCAATTTAATACATCTGATGTGCATCAGCAGTGTCCGCTACCTGGCCTGGCAGTACAAGCTCATCCAAGTCGGTTCTAATGCTGACTGACAGGTATGGGGAGAGATTGTGGAGTGCTGCAATTTGAAGCCTGTCAGCGGTGGCAGGCACACACTATCCATGTAATTAAGCTAAAGGCAGTTGACACTACAAATTTCAATGCCCGTCCCTATTATTGAGAATGATACTGCTCTTATTTGAGGCTGTAAACCAAACTTGACAGGTTTATTTTAAACAATGCTCTCTTCATATCTCCTAAGGGTTGAAAAAACAAAGTGTTGAAAAATTGCTTTACAGTTGTGGACTGTAGTGCTAGCTGTTGAAGATACTGCACTTGTGCTGCCTAAAGGGCCAGCTGGTGTCCTAGTAGTTAGGGCATTTACCCTGCGATCAGGAAGATGTGGGTTCAATTTCCAAGACTGCTAAGCACCTCTAAGGTACCCCTGAGAAGAATTTCATGCTGTTCACACTGTGTGCTGTGGGAGCCCAGTCTCACGAGTTTTCATGAAGCCATCACGATATACAATCTATTATACAATTTCTCTAGGCCTTTTTTCATGCAAGGACAACACTTCACTACCTTATGTATTTCAATGCGCACCGCGTAACACTGCCAGTATCAGTGCTAACTGGTGACTGAAGGACAGTAGGAGAGAAATAATGAGTTGATTCCTTATCGCTTTTGTTTGCAAAGCAGTTGAAACAGGTTGAAAGGCCGTGAGACGAGGAAAGTCCCTAACCCTAACCCTAATCCAAACAGTCACCAGTTAACGCTGATACTGGCGGTGTTACGCACTGCACATTAAAATACATAGAGCAGTGAAGCGTTGTCCTAGCACGAAAAAAAGAGGTGTTGTCCTAGCATGAAAAAAAGGCCTAAAGTGTGATCGCAGCATGTTTTTGAAAAGATTTTATGTCGTGATGGCTGCACGAAAAGTCATGAGATCAGGTTGGGTGTGGTGTGTTCACGTATGACAGAATGATCACTTTAACTAAATATCTCAATATAAAGTTTGTTAATTGTTATCACAATGTTGGAGCAGATAGTTAAGAGACCAAGTCCGTGCTCACTCCTGAAACACAGCTAGACTAGAACTGAAGTTCACAGAAGAGCAAGCGAGGGTTGGTGATGGGTGACCGCTCGCCTGGACCAGCCAGCTTTTCTGTTAATGAGGGGGCTCGGCATGAACAACCAATCACGAACTAGAACTAGTGAAACTTAAACAAGAATTAGACGCACAGCCGAGTCCATTACCTGGTGCTTAGCAACTAAGCTGACGAAAGAGGAGAGAACTAAACTGAAACAGCTGAGCTGCCCAGCACCGGGTTCAGACCTACACAAACCATGACGTCACTTCTGACAGGACGGGACTTGTGTACTAATACTCTGGTGAAGGAGGCCGCTGGGGGCGTAACCGAGGCGGCCCAGACATGACAGAAGGAAGCATATTGGTGCATTCTCATAACTTTTTAAAGTAGAAAAAGTCAACAAAAAGCTGGGAGCCACGAAAAAATGTAACACTTATTTGGATGGTCCATTGTAGATACTTTGCCATTCAGCTTGTTTTTAATTAACATTAAACTAAATATCTGTTAAATGTAGATGAATCTTAAATTGAACCAAAAGCTAAAATCTTATTCTAACCCTAGATCTAATCCTAATACTGTTAACAATTCATTGGTTTCAGATAGTACAATAATGTTCTCTGAGTGAAGGTACTGGAACCATTGTATCTTCATACACTATAAAGGTTCTTTCCCTATTTGTAGATTCTTCCTATATATTCTGTTGAGGTTCTTTCAACTTCACAACTTATTTACAATTGTAAACATGATTTTGGGTCTTCTATGACATCACACAAAGGACCCTTTCTGGAACAATTATTTTTAAGAGTGTGTGAGCTTGACAACCCTTCACATAATGTTGAAGGCTCTTTACCATGAAACTTTACATTTTGTGCAAACTTTAAGAAGCTTCTTTACACTCATACATCCCTTTTACTAAAATGGTTCTTTTAGGAATCATGCATTAAAATATTCTTTAGGGAACCAAAATGGTTATTTTATGACATTACACAAAGAACCCTTTCTGGAAAATATATTTCTAGAGTTTGTGAGCTTGAAGAACCTTTTAAAGGTATAAAGAACCTTCACATAAATTTGATGGCTCTACCAATTTTCAGGTTTGTCCAAAAACATTTACACTGTGTGTAGGTTCTTTATATTCATATATCTCCTTTACAAAAATGGTACTTTTAAGAATCATGAACTGAAAGGACCTTTTGGGAACAAAGATGCCCTTCTACAAAGAATTTGTCTTGTTTCTTTACCAATTTACGGGTCAAAGAAAATGTATACTATGTGCAGGATCTTCTCACGTGGAATCCCACAAAGAAACCCTTCCTAGTTCTTTACCAATTTAGGGTTATTCCAACAACATTTACTCTTTGTGCAGATTCTTCACACTCATACATTTAAAACTAGAGATGCACCGATACCGGTATCGAGCTTTGGCCCAATACCATGCTCACTTGCTGTTACTCGTACTCGACCAAATTTCTCCAATACCAAGAGGTAAATACGAGGTACTTAAGTTCACTCGGCAAGTGGGGGCAATGTTGAGGAAGTTACAGTTCAAGTGTGTAAAGGTGAAAATGCCAGCAGTCTGGAAATACTTTAAAATCAATGATGACAACAGTAAAGCCGACTGTAAGCTCTGTTCTGTCACCTTATCAAGAGGAGGAACAACGCCAGTTAACTTTAATACTGGTAACCTGATGAAACACTTAAAACACCAGCATAAAGAAGAATACAGCGACTTTACAAAGGCTACCAGCAGCCGTGGAACCCAGCAACCTACTTTAAAAGAAATATTACAGAGACGAGAAAAGATGCAGAGAGCAACAAATATAACAAAAGCACTTACTGAGTTCATTGCACTTGATGACCAGCCGCTGTCCATTGTAGACAACGTTGGATTCTGACGCCTTCTTAAGTTGCTGGAGCCCAAATATGCGATTCCAAGTCGCCGGTATATTACAGAGTCTGCACTACCAAAGGTGCATGTCTTCGTGAAAAAACATGTTAAGGGCATGTTATAAAACATAATCGCCTTTAGTTTTAGAACCAACATTTCACTGTCTACAGGCCACCTGGGCCATATACAGAGTTCCTACAAGATTTTAGTTGTTTCATAGCAAATTTAGCCGTA